>JABEEO010000050.1:0-111577 GCA_013364945.1 Fusarium tupiense
AGCAAACCGAGGCTTGCAGGATAGAGGGGAGGACAGGCATTCTAACTAACAAGGTAGTGAAATAAAAATCAAGTAGAGTTAGAAATTACAATAAGTTATATATATATATATAAAATTATTCTTGTATTTAGTGTAAAAAAACATCAAATTATTTAAAGGATATAATATAATTCTAAACAGAGCCTTGTGTTTTAATCTGGGCAGTCCTAACCCTGGGTTTTTGGCTCATATAATAAAACAGCGGTCTAATGCCGTCTTCCAATTGCTATAAAGTGAGATGGCAAGGTAGGGATGCACAACTATTGATAAGCAGATTAGCATAACGTTGGGTCTCAACGGCTGACATATGTGGTGATACGACAATTAGTCATGCATATCATATGACATCACGTAATCCTCAAGTTGGAGCTGTACTTATAGGCTGGCCGAAGAGCTCACTGTTTAATATTGCAATATTAGATACACCATGACTACTACGAAAGCTCTTGTTAATATTCGCACAGGCCACGCCGAGGTTCAGGACATTCCTGTGCCAGCTCTTGAGCCTGGCTATATTAGAGTCAAACCCACCGCATGGGCTATCAACCCAGATGATGCTTACCACCTTGGCCTAGAAGGTGATGAAAGTTGCGCTGGTGCTGTCGTTGGAACAGATTATGCCGGTGTTGTCGTGGAAGTTGGGCCTGGAGTTGAGAGGGACTTCAAAGTTGGGGATCGCATTGCTGGCGGTGTCGTCGGGCAGTATGCAAAACCTTCGAGATATTGGTGTATGGCCAGTACTGACATGGTCTTAGGAATATTTTGCGGAAGCATGATGGCGCTTTTGCGCACTTGATTCATGTCAAGGGAGATATTCAGATGAAGATCCCTGATAACATGAGCGATGAAGATGCTGCGACTCAGGGTGTTGCGCTCATCACGATGGTACGATGATCCCCTCCGCAAGTTGTTAGTTCTTTATAATGAGTATTATGACAGGGCGTTGGATTATACCAGCATCTTCATCTTCCCCTTCCAACCGAAACAGCAAAGGAGCCCTTTCCTGTCTTTATCTACGGTGGCAGTACAGCCATGGGGATCTCGGCAATCCAATTTGCAAAGCTCGCTGGCGCCACGGTTATTACTACTTCGTCACCTGGTAATGCAGATTATGTCAAGTCTTTGGGCGCCGATCATGTCCTTGACTACAAGTCCAAGAATCTCATCGACGACATCCTCAAAATATCAGGCGGTCCCCTTCTCCACGTCTTCGACACCCATCCCAATCCCAACAGCCTCACAACCTCGGCAGCAATCCTCCAGAAGTCCCCTTCTGCGATCTACATCTCCCTCAACCCCGGCCCTGAACAGGAAGTAAAACGCCTCAACCCTCACGTCACCGCTGAGTCTATCCTCGCATATTCGGCCACAGGTAATCCGTGGATGTACGAGAATGAGTTTTACGAGGCTGTACCAGCAGATTTTGCATTCCAGAAGAAGTTTGTCAAGGTGGCTGAAAGATTGTTCAAAGAGGGATTAGTGAAGCCGCCGCGTGTTTTTCTGAATAGAGGGGGGAGTGGCTTAGAGGGCGTTTTGAAGGGACTGGTGGATATGAGAGAGGGGAAGGTAAGTGGCGGGAAGCTTGTGTATACACGAGAATGAGAATTAGTAATTTATGAGTTTTGGGTGTTAATCTCTGATAATAGTGTAGCATTGGTGTAAATTGGCTCAACCGATTAGACAGTAAACATCAATATTATATGTCGGCTAAAAAGCCAGTCCTCTCGTTAGGCTCGTTACGCTTTCCAAGTGATGACAATTATAACTACTTTGAACTCATTCTTGAAGTTTCTGGGGAACCAATTCGACAGTATATCCGTCCTAGGAGTTTTTATTAGCTTTTTCTTATGAACTATACAGCAGCAATACGTTGATAAGGATTGATACCTACCGGATCTTTCACGAACGCAATCTGTCCAAATACATGCTGGTAAGCAGGATGAAGATCACCCAGTCCAATTTTCTTTTCACTTTCCCACTGGCTTAAGGGAATATCTTCTCGACTAGCAGCACCTAAATCTTTAACCACCTCAACACCGTGATTCCTCAAGCGTTCAACGGCGCGGGGGACATCAGGTACGGAGAACCCGATGTGTCCGAGGCCCAGATTTGGTGGTAGGTTTCCAGTACTGTAGTAGCCCTCAGGCTCATTTTCTGACCCGTGTACATGGTACAACTCAATAAGTCCTGGGGTGTAAGCCAACTGAGCTAGAGTATCACGGCCAAATTTGCTTAGATCTGCACGGTGCTCGTCCGTTTGAGGATAACCAAGATAGTAAATAGTAAAAGGGCCGGTGTCCATAGTGAAAACCGTTCGCATGCCCATCAGGTCGATATAGAAGTGTAAAGACTGCACAGGATCTCGGATGCGTAACATAACGTGGAACAATTTGTAACCAAGTGTAGGGTCGTCAGACGTCAAGGGCGGATCGGTACCTAGACCGTTGGGCATAAACTCCCCAACTGGCATCTCTGTAGATAAACGTGAGGGTAACTGAGACATAGACTGAGATGCAAGGAATTTTACGTTTTGGTTAATTATTAGAAACTTCATGTATTAATCCCAAAGAGTATTTATACAGAAGGTTAAAGTTTAATATTTGTACGCTGCCGCAGAGGGTTGCCGCGGTGGATTGCCGCAGTACACTGCCGCTGCAGGGATGCTCTTTCATAGGCTATGTTCGCAGCGGGGAATGATCTATGGAAACCTGAATAGGAATGTGTGGCTAATGGATTAAATATTAAACATTACTAGTGACTAGCCGATCAGCTAAAAGGCCAATCCTGCCGTTGAGCTCGTTATGCTATCTGAAGGATGATCATCGTGAATCTGAGCAGGTGAAGTCGCGACCGTTGTCTCTACTGTCCTCAGAATCCCGCTTTGACTCATACTCAAGCGCCCTTGAAGTTCTATCTCAATAGAGCTATCGCGGTCCCCAGCCTCGATATAGGTGGTGTTGGTTCCGGGAAACGTTCCATGGACACCTGAATGGGAATGAATAACGGTGGGCTTGGTTATGGTATTTGTTGGAATGCTTTTTGCATGGTTGGCGCTGGAGTGATGGCAGTAAGTGTTGTCTTTGCCTGTTGCACCTGATGACTGGACGATCTTTGTAATGAGTTCAGCCATTTTCATTTCGATTTGTAGTTTTAGGAGATAGCACACTGGGTGGAATGAGAGATAACTGCGGACTGTCAGTCAAGACCTACTAAGAGTCAAGGTACTTACACCAGGCTACTTGGCAAAGACATAAGCCCGACCAGCACAACCTAGAGTACGTCAGCTGTTAAAATAAAAGACGGAAATTACTCTACTTACATCTAATGAAAGTGATACGAAGATAAGAAACAGATTCATCTGATAGAGAGGGATATACTTGGTCAACCCATTCTCAATAAGCCTCGACCGAACGAGGTAGATGAAATATGCATTCAACGCTCCATCAACTAGGGCGAAGATGACTTTCTCACATCTATCCCAGATAATATTCAACCATATCCATTGGTCGTTAATTTGTAAGCGCGCTGACATCCAGATGATGAATACGCTGATATTGACTGCCAATATGATGGCGAATACGATCCACTTTAGACGCACGGCTCGGCCGGGAACCATCATTAAAAGCCCGAGACGATTGAGGATGATCTGAAGAAGGAATTGGACTTGAAGGGCCCAAAAAAGAGCTAAATGCTGTTAGGTAGTTGTACGTATGCGAAAGGAGACACGGACCAACGGAGAAGTAGAAGCCAAAACTATGACACGGTCAGTAAAAGTGAACACGACGATAGGAAGAAAAATACTGACTCACCTTGGATCTATATATTGCCGCTGAAATCCCCAGGCCAAATATCCAAGGACCATACTGCTGAACCAAACAGCCCAAATCATAGCGACATAAGAAGTCACACGTCGACGCCTCTTCCATGCCCTCCAGCTCTGTTCCGACGCCTTGGCCAATGAGAAGACAGCAACACCGAGAGAAATGCCCCATAATATGCTGGGGGTATTCATGTCGACTTCACCTGGAACTTCACGGACATATCTGTTCGGTATTAAAAAGCCGTATTGACCCATGTTTGAACATTGAGGATGTAAATTGATGGAAGAGAATGGCTGTTAATGAGAACCAAAGGAATGGATGATGGGCTTTTCAAATATTGCATGTTGCATTCTCCATTTTCTTGGCCATGGTAATGTACCAAACACATGGCTCTGCACTAATACATAGTCGAACTCAAATCCGGGGTAAAGGTCAAAAGATCCAGGTTCAAGCAAACAATCTGTGCCAAGATCTGCCACATTACAACGAGGCTTGGATATATACCACTAGAACAACCAGGGAAAGCGCTGAACTATCTCGTTGGGCTTATTCGGATAAAGGTAATTGACAGATCAGGGACAGAAACGGATCATGGCGTTGGGGCTATGACTAAGTTTGGGGGTGGCTTCAGGGTTCCCCCAGATCTGCGCAAGGATTGTGATCGACGGCTGAACTTTGATGGCTTTTAACTTATCGAGGTCAGTTTGGGGTGTTACGTATCCTGGCATCAAGGTTTGTCCCTTGTTCAGATTTTGGCGGAATTGCTGAGATGTAAGGGGGAGTTTAGTGAGTGACAAACCGCAGATCCAAAAGCTCGATGCCGATGATGTCAATGTTGGCGAGAATAGGGAAGTTTTTATATCTTCTGTTTCAAAATCAGTTAATTTGTAATCACGGCGTCTGTCCCGTTATGCAGCGGCTTAATTTACAGCATGGCTCAAGGGCAAGACCGGGTGATCATGGATATAGCGCTAAATTATTATAACCAGGATCAATTGGCCCCGCTTGTAAGGCAGAGTCTTAGAATCGTCAGCTAGGCTGACTTCACCTCACTCACCGTAATCATCAAAAAATGGCCTCACCAGAAGAAATCGCAGGCAAATGGCTCCTCAGCCTCTGCAGTCGGAAACCCTCTGCGGAAAGAGATCAACTTCTCACCAATCTCGAAAAGATAAAATTTGACGAATTCTTCAGTCTGCACGGAAGATCACCTGTTTTCAAGACGTACCATGTCGAAGCCGTGCGTAGGTGCCTAGCAAAAGAGCTGCGGGTGGACTATCCAATGGCGCGTGCACTGCTGGAGAAAGATGAAATGGGAGACTTGTTTGCTGGCGAGAGGGATTTGTTGCAGGTTGCGATCAAGAGGGCAAAGATTGAACCGGGTTACTTGGGTGAAGACCCGAAGAAGTCGAACCCTGAGCTATTGGATACGGTCAAGTTGCTTATGGCTCATGGAGCAGCGGTGAATTGCTTTGATAATGAGGGGTACTCACCGCTTGTTTATACCTGTATGCTGGGATATCAGGAGCTCTTCAGGTTCTTGATCGAGGCGGGAGCAGATATTTCGATAGTCCAGCCACGCAGGTCTCCAGAGCAACTTGCCAAGATACGAAAGGCCGCTAAAGATGGAAAGACTGTGGAAGACGAGCCCAAGGAACATGCCAACCTTCTTCAGGTCACCCTCGACGCTTTGATCTCGCCGCAGGAGATCGTCGACATGACGTGGGTTGGTTGGCCTCCGGGTGTGAATTTTGATATACCTTTATGGGATCTTGATATCGGAGCTACCTGGGGCGGGATCATCATGCATCTCCTCGATGAGGGGCTTTCATGTCCCAAAGATGATCCGGGATTAGTCATGATGCTTCACATCGCTTGTCGCAAGGGAGCGCTGGATGTTGTAAAGAAGCTGCTGGCGTATGGTGCCGCTGCTGATGTTGCTGGCCCAAGAATGGTAGATGGTGGGCAAGGCGAAGGATCGACCTTTGGAACGGCTATGCATGCTGCAGCCGCCGGTCGCAACATTGATATCGCTTTGGCTCTCATAGAACATGGCGAAAGTGCTAGTTGTCGTCGGCACTGTATTTTCAGCCGAGGAGGCACCAACAAGGATCTGACGCCCATCGAAGTCGCGATAACAGCAGACCCTTATGATACCGATGAAAATCTTGTCGAATATCTGGAAGCCTTCATGGCACAAGCTAGCGATCTTCCAGATTCGGACTACCAAGCTGTACTGAAACATTGCGCGCAGAACAATAAGCTTGATGCAGCCAAACGACTTCTTGACAAAGGCGTACGACTAGATGAAGTACCAACCTGGGTTTCAAGTGTTGATATGGCAAAGCTGCTAGTTTCTCATGGTATCAAGCTTGACCCAGCAGCCTTGCAGGAGAGAGCGCTGAAGAGAGGACGACTGAGTCTTTTACGATGGTGTGTTGGTGAATACGGTGCGAAACTACCCGATGATCCCAAGTCTTGGGGAGAGATGGTGACTTGGCTTCTCTCCTCTGGTAATATGTATCTTGAGCAGACGAGATATCTTATTACCGAGTACCCGGGTCCGCACATCGACATGGTACTTATTTCAAGACGACGGCTTCATCGTGAGAATCTCAAAGCAAAGAAGACAAGTTGGCTTCACACCGCTATCATCAAACATAACCTGCCAGTTGTCAAGATGTTGTTGGAGGCTGGGGCGGATGTTACGTGTCCTGGCTTACATGCTGATGCACGTACTTTGATACGGAAAGGTGGTCGAGGGTCGGTCCGTGGTGTTGAGAAGTGGCTGGAGACAGTTGTAATGCTGGAAAAGAAGATTTCTGGTGATGAGGGGTGGACTATGCCTTCTTATTGTGAGGTAAGGAAGCGTGTTGCGCCGGCTGTCGCGGTTGAGAGACGAGCTTGGGATGAGAAAGTCGAGAGTATGGTCAAAAGCAGACAGGAGGTTCCTCACACAACTCCCCAGGAAGTAAACCACTCTGTACCATCTTCTCCTTTGATGGTAAATTCTTCAGCAGAAGTGTATCAGCCTCTGAGCAGCAGTAGCTCCTTTCGACTTCTAGAACTACTCCCGTCGAGTAACCGGACAGACCCTCTTGTTGGACGCCTAGTGGACAGCGATATCACTTTCCAGCCCGACTACGAAGCTGTGTCCTACGTCTGGGGAGACATGACACCAGTCAGATACATCAACCTCGGTGATCAAGATATCTCAATCACACCAAGCCTCCACTCAGCACTTATCCACCTTCGCTCCACCGACACCGTCCGAACACTCTGGGTGGACGCCCTGTGTATCAATCAATCCGTCCACAGCGAACGAAATCAACAAGTCCGCATCATGGGAGACATATACAAGTCAGCGCGTCAAGTCGTAGTATGGCTTGGCGAGGCAGCAGATGATTCCCATCTCGTATTCCAACATCTCAACGACGAGAGTATCCCCGACTCATTCCACAGTGGCTCACCTCCACCAGAAAATAAACGCCGTGCTTGGAGCGCGCTTGTCAAAAGACCTTGGTTCTTCCGCACATGGGTGATTCAAGAGATAGCCCTTGCGAAAAGAGCGGTCATGATGTGTGGAGAGGAGGAGACGCTTTGGAGGAACGTGGAGATCAGTTTTAAACCTGACTTTTCGGGTGGTGCGAAGGGGCTGTCGACATCCCGTGGCGGTGGAGGTGATCATCCGATTAAGGGATTCGATCCAGATAGTCATGTTTGGAGTCTGAGGATGCTTGGAGTTGGGAGTGATCCGATGAGTATTTTGAGATATAGTCGTGTTTGTCAGACTACTGAGATTCGGGATAAGATCTATGGTATCTTGGGTTTGTTTGAACCGGGGTTCATACCCGTCGACTATGAAATGCCTGTGGAAGATATCTTCCGTCAGTTCACAGAGGCTGTGATCAAACTCACCAAGGATCTTAGTATCCTGGAAAATATCGGTTCAAAGCGCAGCTATCCAAACCTGCCATCTTGGGTCCCCGATTTCACGGATATTTCGAGCAACAGTCTCCCTGGGGGTAACTGGTACGCACCGTATCGCGAAGACGCGGAGGAGAATTACGACGTTCGGTGTGCAGATGGAACGCAGCTCAGCTTTCCCAGGGAACTCCTTGGGAGGGAATATCTTCCGGGCTTAAAGTTCCCGAGATATGGGAGTTTGACGATCAGGGGAAAGATGGTTGATACGATTCGGGAGGTTGGGCCGGAACTTGAGGATGGCGTTAGTCATGCACCGGGAACTGAGGACTTTGAAAGGGTGATGAAGGAGTGGGAAAGTCTTTCTGTGAAGCTGATACCTGAGTGGAAGGCGGATGGATCGTCAGTCAGCAAAGCCTTCGCGACGACACTTACAGCAACTCGTGGCTCTGAGCTATTCAGAATTGGCTTTGGCTTCACAAGATGGTATCGACACTGCGGCACCGGTATTCTGGAATCAGCAGATCCATCAATGTTTCTTCGCGATCATGAGTTCTACCTCTGGTGGGTAAGCGTCGGGAAGGATTCAGAAGAGAAGGACCCTGACACGAGCTCGGAAGAGAAGTTAAACGAAGAACCTGAAGTTATTGGGTATGATCTCAGAGAGTTTTCTGAAAAGTTCACCTTTGCGAGCTATGGTCGATGTCTTTTCACGAGTGAGAAGGGGTCTTTGGGACTGGCGAGTCCGAGAGCGAAGGCGGGAGATAGGGTTGTTTATTTTCCTGGTTCGACTGAGCCGTTTCTGTTGAGGGAGAGGGAGGCGGGAGGTTGGATATTGGTCGGTGATTGTTATTTGTATGGGCTTGACTTGGACATGTTGTTTCATGATGCGGAGCATTTGGTTGAGGATTTCGAGATTTACTAAGTAATTTTCTTAGCTTGGAAAGTCATTTTGAAAAAGTAAACATCTTTTGGGACAGGGAGATCTCAACTTGAGTCACTGTCGTGTTCTCGCCGCGTCGTGACTTGTTGTTTATGTTTGATGGCCCGAACATCTACAAAGTCTAGGTGTCCGAATTAAACAAGCAGTATTTCTTCCATCTTGTTTTTAGTTGTTCAAAACCAATCATGGTATTCAGGGCTCTCTTCTCTAATCCAATAGCGGACTAGTACTTGGCGTTGTGTCCGCCAATAGCTCAGTCACTGGCCCTGAGCCCAACGCTGTTTGTGTCCCGGTCACGCGGCTAGTGTGTCACTGGCAAAGGATTTGATCTATGCCAGTGCCAGTAGTTTTCAAATCCACTGCAAGAATCAGAAGGCTTGCCTATTCCATCTCTCAGCTTCTGACCTCCCGAAAACTTTTCTTTCCTCACAACACTCATCCAGGAAAGTTCCGACAAGAAGGTCTTGATGGTTGAGACTTTCTTGCGACACTTATTGTATTGTTGACACAGAACTCTACATCATCAAACATCCTATCGTCCCTTGCAGGTCCTTTTCAACGACCTCGTCAACTCATAGTCGTTCTCTCCCAACTCATCCTTCTCACTCTCCCAACGGCGACATCCTAAGACTCGTGGCAGAACCTTGATATCTACAGTGAGCAGCCAGTCTTTACTTATCTCCATTCCAAATCATACCGGACTAACCTCAAGAACCTCAGTTGACTCACATATCTCAATTCCCTTGCATCACGTCGCGTATTCTTTCGACATAGCCCACCATCAGATATCCGGAAGAAACAACACAGAGATTATCGATCCTAACGGCATATCGGTTGGCAAGATGGCAGGCCCTGAATTCATGGATCTCCCTGCGGAGATTCAGATCAAAATTATCCAGTTTGCGATCCCTCCAATGGTCCTACCAGAACACCTCACCACGAGCGGAAGGATGATGAGAACCAACGAGCACGAAACAATCCGCGCTATCATGGCGACATGCCACAAATTCCGAAGCATCCTTCTCAAGACTCGAGTCCTTACCGTTCGTAGCTCCACCACCGGTCAAAGATTTACCTTTGACGTTGAACGTGACGCGCTTTTGGTTAGAGGCGCGGACATTCCGGCCCTTCTCGAAGACGATGATGTTCCATACCTTCATGCCGTTCGTCGGCTCATAAGCCTTCGCCAATGTTCAATCGGATGGGAATCACTCTATCCAATGGATAGAGAAGTTCTGCTTCTGAGGATGCCATGGGCCATCAATGCCACGGAAGAAGATCGGGCTTATACTTCTTTTGAGGAGGGATTGCCTTTTCAAACCAGATTTCCCGTCGCTCAAAAGCTATGCTCCCTCCGAGAGATGGACCTTGTGATTCAGCATGCTCCAGGCTGGCACATCTCCTCCCTCCAACAATTTGGCCCCCAGCCGGAACATCGACGCACTGAGCCAGTATTGGGAGACCTCAAACGTCCTATTCACCACACAGGACTCCGTTGGGCTAATCTACGATTGGAGGATTACCACTCCTTTGAGATCCCCATGATTGGCCTCCACGGGTATAGTAAGACTCGCCGCGACCGACGAAACCCGCGGAGCCAGGAGTATTCCCAAGGTGGTCAATGGGCTGGCTTCCGTGTTTACCTGGAGACTGAAGAAGTTGAATTCCGACCACTCACTTGGGATGAAGTCGAACCGATTGTTCACCGGCAGAAGCAGCCGGAGACTGGACGAAAGCTCCCGGACTACCAGGACCCGGAGTTTGTGTCGCGAGTCTAGATTATTCGGGACCAGACGAAGGAGCTTCCTGGTGGCTTTTACGGATGGATGAAGGTCAAAGAGTACGACGCGTTGACCGATGAGCCTTGGGTCAAACAACTCGCAACCACCTGGAAGATGGTTCGGACGACGCTGAATGAAACTGGGACCAGACCAGACCATTATGCTATCGGTCCGCATTGATTGACCAATATGTCTCTGGATATGGCTATAAGTCTTACATCATTTCGATTGTCGCAACTAGAGAAAAGGCGCAGTGTGGCATGGACTGCGCAGATGAGAACTGTGAGAGTTGGTGCAAAGTAGCAGCGGGCATTTAGGCAACTTATGGCCAACGAGGAACTTTGGCCTTTTCACACTGTCTGGATCCGGATTACCCTTGGAGGTGGCTCGTGAGATATGGCGAGTAGGAACCATACTGGATATGAGAAGATGAGTCCGAAGTGTTACTTGTACGTAATCAGAGAACGGAGAAACTTTCGATCGGAAGAAGACGCGAGCAAAGAAGAAAGTTAGGTGGTTAGATCAGTCGATAGTATTGACAGTAATTCCTAAACTTGTGTCATTTCCTATGAAGACATTGCTATTGATATAAGTCGAATCTTGGCTTTAATAACCAGGGAGAGCTGATTATAAAAAGTTTATCATACAAACAAACACCCACTACCAAAATGCAATAAACTTGGTCTCGATACTCTCCCTCACCTCTTCCCTCTCAGTTCCAGACAGGTGAAACGAACAGTGGTGAACCCCTCCCGCTATGTCACTCCCGTCCTTCTCACTTTCAGTATCCATTATCTTCATAAGAAGAACCTCATCTGGAGTCTGGTCACTGATCCAGTACCACTTGTGCTTTGGATTAGCCTTGGTCAGTAGTACATCCGACTCAAATGTCCCATGCACCCCCGGCGGGTTTCGCCAGAAGCTCACGCCGTCTTCCTCATCAGCTGTCCAGTAGTCAACATAGGCCATTGGATCCCGCTTGACAGGCTTCAGTGGACGCCAAGTTGTATACAGGGCCCATCGTCTGCCTTGGTAGTTTTTTGCTCTACCACCTGGCAGCTCAAAACCCTCGTCGCCAGCCTTGATGATATCAGCGGCCTCGTCGATGAGCTCTTGGCTCCAGTTTCGAAGAGTGTTCCACGCGCCGGATGGACCCCAGTCCTTATGAGGCTTTCGCACTGGGCCTTCCTCTTCGCCTTTTCGGAAGCCTTTGGCCCTTGTTGTAGGGAGCTCATGCTGGGCTTGAACAGCTGGGCCAGTCTTCCCCATATTGCAAACGCCGCTTGACTTTGAAGGCATGGGGTAGGGAGGGGCGAGCTCTGGCTCCTTGAACGGAACGTTACGAGACGAAGCAAGCAGGATCATGACTTTCTTTGCTCCAGTGATAGACTTTGCCAGTTCAATGATCTCGGGGTCATACACTTCGCTGCGAACGACTGGGTCTGTCCACGACGAGTGATCATACGGCGGAGAACTGACGGCTGATACATGCTTGACCACCTGGAAGCCATTGCCATCTAGGGTAAAAGACGAGACTGCAGGACGGATATCCGTAACTGCTACGACCTGCTGAGTGCAGTCTTCGAGCGTAGTGACACCCGCGATTGGGGAGGTTGGAAGAGCCGGCCCGCTATGGTAGGCTATGGTAGCAGTGACATTCTTGCCAACTGGCGATTCAAGAGAAGTGTGCTGATGAGGCATCGTGATAAGAGTGATGACAGTGATAGGTGAATTTGCTTTGATTGACAGATGACAGATGATGGTGTAAGCCGACGACGTACGTTTTCAAAGCAAGGATCGGTATTATTTTACATCCTTGTCAGGCCCTCTAAATACATAGTCTTGTACCCAAGGTATCAATAATAGATACCTAATACGACGTTCGTATCATGGTCTTGATCAGCCGACAACATACTATCCCGGATGATATCTTCCGCTTACTCAACACGGGCCTTGTGAGACGTCACTTGCATTTGTTATTTGGTGTCTCAAAATGTGACGATATATTCTGCCGGCAGACTCAAAAACTTGACGTGTCCCTTATGTTGTAGAGGTGTTTGGTTGATAGGTAGCCGTGGGGGTTACAATTGCGACCCCGGTGTGTACCCATGGCATATGCATCTAACCTTCAGATTGCAACGCAAGACCTCCAATTTTCAAACTTTCGTTCGAAAGCGGACCGGCCCAGATCGCCGGAGTTATTTTGATTGCCAAGCTTACGTGTAGTCAATATTGAGAATGCCTGAAGTGGCAGTTGAGTATTCTTTGTTTACCTCGGCACATGGGCAATGCCACGTATGCTGAACCATGAAGCTATTATCCGGAAATGGCTGGAGATGCATGAGTCTAGTTTCATTCGAGGCTGTAAGGGTGTGTTACTTGAGGTTCTGTGGCTTATTGTTTTCTTGGCGAGAGCAACCGTTCGGGGTCAACGAGATGCCCTGACTTACACTCTCTCGACTTTCCCTTCGCTCTTCTGTCCTACAGAGACTCCAACCAGAGAGTATCTAACAGCCTTTCAGTACTAAGGACTAACGACAGATATCAATATGGTGAAAAACTATAGACAATATGATAATGGGACGTGAGTTGGCAGACTTGGTCCTAAGCATTTGGCCCAGTGTCGAAGTAGAGAATCATAATGATATAGGATTGTGTTTGATTGATATTAACAGAAATAGAAAACTAGCTTTGTCCTGAATATCATACTGCCAATTATTCGTCCCTCAGTGACCGCTTCCTGATGCACAGCCTCGCTCTCGGATCAGGTATCATGTCACTATCAATCGTGATGTTCCGCGGTCTTTCCTTTCCATCTGGCAACTTGAACTCAAACTGTAAGAGAAGTATCGCCAAAGTCAGCTTCATCTCATTAGATGCATAAAACCGCCCCGGGCAAGCATATTTGCCATACCCAAACGCCATGTTACTAGAATCAGTCATAGAGAAGAGATACTTCTGCGCATAGTTTGAGTCTGAGCGGATCTTTGAGTATCTAAAGCCATCAAACTCAGTCGGTGGACTTTGACCTGGAACGTGAGCTGAGTCCTGAAGCATCGCGTGGGAGGGAACGGCGATGCGAGTCCCTGATGGGAGATTTGTGCCATCTGAGAGTGTCATGGGCTGGCGGTAGATGCGATTGAATGTCACTATAGGTCTGAGCCAGGAACTGGGAGAACGTAAGATGAAAAAAGACTTACAGAGGAACACGGGGTTGAAGCGTTGCGACTCTTTGAGAAAACTGTCGAGTTTGTGAAGTCGATTCAACGCCGTCTTGTCCCATCCACTAGCACCAACGACACCTTTTACCTCCTCTCTAAGAGGCTCAATATACTCAGGGCGAGCACACAAGTCGTACATAGCATGCGTCATCGTCATTGCCGTGGTGTGAATGGAGGCAAGACTCAGAATAAGCATCCGCTGAGCAATATTGTCAATCTGTTTCTCCTCCCCAGTCGCAGCTTCTCTCATCCATGACAGTATGTCCTCGTTCTGATCACTGTGCTGGGAGCGAATGATGTCACCTATAACTCTACGACCTGACGAGACGTTGCGAAGCAGCGTTCTGTAAGAGGGGAGCAACGGAGCAACGAATGGTCTCAGGATATGAGGCACAACTCGGAGTATAAAGCCCGTGATGAAAAGGCTCTCGCTATACTCTGCTGTGGTCGTCAGCCATTCTTGGTTGCGACAGTGCTCTGGGCCGAGAAAGACTCTGGCTGAGATGCGTGATATGAGCCTAACCATGATGGAAGCGATGTCGACTTCAACCCATTCCTCATCTAATAATTATCAGAACTAATAGATCTAGTTTGAAGAGTTGAGAGAGGGTCTCACCTTTCATATCAGGCATCTCTTTCATCAATGCATAATCGAGTTCATCCTTCATCACCTTCGTCAAAGCCACGAGTTTCGGCGTCAACCGCTGCTGAATCACACGATTTTGCAAATCACTCTGCAGAAAGACCATACCCCGTGTATAGTGTCCCGCAAAGTCATTGATGAACGGCTCTACAGAGCGAGTCTTGTCTTGAGACAGCTTTCGTACTTCATCGATATAATTTGGCGGAATGATGACGATATCAGTACCAAGTTTTCGCACCTGAAAGATGGACTCTTTGAACTACAGAAATGGATTAGATACGGTAGAGTCGCTGTAGGAGGGACTGCTTACTTTGTTGTAGCCTTGGCTGATGATAGATCCCCCTTCCCAGACAAAGCGTAGACGGAGAAGCCAGGTGGGTTCAAAGACGCTTCTGTATCCTACAAAGGGCACTTTGACTGTAGAAGAAGATGTTAAGACGTGAATGACAGAAGAGCATATCCAAGCGCCAAAGGCCACGTAGATCAACCAGTGAATTTCCATCAAGGGTATTTCATCAAGACCCGAGACAAGCTGCTGGAACAATGTTTCATGGCTGGTATTGTTCATGTTGTCGATCTTATTCGCTGAGCTCCGTTGGGGATAGATGAGATGTAATAGAGACCTGTGTAGGTAGTTGACAGGAGTGATCGAGAAAGATTGTGGGCTATGAGTTTGCTGTGGTTTATCTCACTGACACTCGTACAACTCTTGGGTATCCTCTTCTGTTCATCACGGATAACCTTGCCCAGGGTCATCTGCTTTCAGCATGAAACAATTGGATGGGAAAGGTCTACGCGCAAGCAGCCATGAACTGCAATTGTAAACGACCATTTCACCGATGTGCATCGGTATCAATATCCCCATTGAACAAGCCTTGCATTTCAGACCTCGTGAAGCATCTGAACCTTTCCAACTTCTCACGCGTCTCGTATTTCTCCACAGTCACCCAAAAGTTCCCCAGAATGCTGCACCCCCCTTTTCAAGCGGAAGAATGTTCCTTCATGTTTGTACACCCTCGCCTAGATGTGTTATTTACAGTTGCGGCTTGTGGCTGAGAACTTAAATCAGCAGACAGAACTTAGTACACCCTCGCCTTCAGGGGTTCACTGAACTGAGACATTAGCCGCCTGTCGTTCATGAGCCTATGATTGAAAACTCCCATGGGAGTTATCTCAGGAAGGTGTATGCATGAGTGTCAATGTGGCTGCATCTGGCTTCTGGGCGAGGTCCAACCCTGTAGCGCGGGCCCCGGGTAACACTAAGATACTGAGTTTGACAAGGGATAGATTGTGGAATTACTGATTGAGATACGTGGAACATCTTGTCCATTATCAGAGTTTTGTTCCGACATGTGGTATGTGGGTTTATGCTCTGTTCTGGAGAACGTGATTACAAAACGAAAGGGTCCAGGTCACCTTGTTCTGGTGTCCTTGATATGCAACTGACAGTAGTCCTCCAGATATCAGCAATTGCCCTCTACTGTTGAGCATACACTTATCACTATTTTGATATACTTTGAATTGGACTTGTTGCCACGAAATGAGGAACAGTTCTTCTTCTTCTCACTATTATGAGTCCTACAAGGGCCACTCTCATACCGTCTTGACATTAATGAGCGAGAACACTCTCGCATCATCATGTCTCGTCTTGGCAACCTGCGCCATTCTGCTCTGGATCCAATGGCTTAAACCTCAGCCGTTAATCATGGTGAACGGCAGAAAGTTTGGTGAACTCTCCAACGTCCGCGCTAAAAGGGACTTCACCTTTGGGGCTAGGCAGCTCCTAGAAAAGGGCCTTGAGATGAGCCCAGACAAGCCATTCCGTATCATGGGTGACGTTGGCGAGCTGCACATCCTGCCGCCGAAGTATGCCTATGAGGTTCGCAATAATGAGAAGCTTAGCTTTACCATGGCAGCTTTCAAGGTGAGGAGCTCGGGAATCATGAAATGGAATCAAGCTGACAGTTGGACATAGTGGTTTTATGCTCACCTTCCGGGTTTTGAGGGTTTCAGAGAGGGTACCAACGAGAGTCACATAATGAAACTCGTTGCGCGACATCAATTGACTCATCAGTTGACTCTGGTTACAGGAGCGGTCTCCGAAGAGTGCGCTTTGGTTTTGAAGGACGTGTACACAGATGATACAGGTATGCCGATCTGCTATTTGCCGTAAGCGAGTCAGTGGCTGAATCAATGTCGCAGAATGGCACGACATCACCGCCAAAGACGCAAACATGAAGCTCATGGCCCGCATCACCTCCCGAGTATTCCTCGGTAATGAAATGTGCCGAAACCCCCAGTGGCTTCGAATCACATCTACCTACGCCGTCATCGCCTTCCGCGCAGTAGAAGAACTGCGTCTCTGGCCATCGTGGCTCCGGCCCGTGGTCCAGTGGTTCATGCCGCACTGCACACAGTCCCGAGCGCTGGTTCAAGAAGCGAGAGATCTTATCAACCCGCTTCTTGAGCGGCGGCATGCAGAGAAAGCTGAGGCCGAGAGAACTGGGGAGAAAGTCACTTACAACGATGCTGTTGAGTGGCTGGATGACCTTGCGCGTGAGAAGCGGGTTGGGTATGACCCTGCTTGTGCACAGCTGTCGCTCTCTGTGGCGGCTTTGCATAGTACTACTGATTTCTTCACGCAGGTTATGTTTGACATTGCGCAGAATCCAGAGCTTGTTGGGCCTTTGCGCGAGGAGGTCATTGCTGTTTTGGGGAAGCAGGGATGGTCCAAGAACTCGCTTTACAACCTCAAGCTCATGGACAGTGTCTTGAAGGAGAGTCAGCGGCTGAAGCCCATTGCCATTGGTGCGCACCCCGGTCCTAACCTCGAGTGATGACACACTAACAGATGGTAATAGCAAGCATGCGCCGATTCACAACCCACGACGTCAAGTTATCCGATGGCGTCATCCTCCCCAAGAACAAACTCACGCTCGTATCAGCCCATCAGCACTGGGATCCAGAATTCTACAAGGATCCCCTGAAGTTTGATGGATACCGTTTTTACAACATGCGCCGCGAGCCGGGTAAAGAGAGCAAGGCGCAGCTCGTGAGCGCAACTCCGGATCACATGGGCTTCGGGTACGGACTTCATGCCTGTCCTGGACGGTTCTTTGCGTCGGAGGAGATCAAGATTGCACTGTCTCACATTCTACTCAAGTATGACTTTAAGCCGGTTGAGGGGTCGAGCATGGAGCCGAGGAAGTATGGCCTCAACATGAACGCCAACCCAACTGCAAAGTTGTCTGTTCGCAGGAGAAAGGAGGAGATTGCGATTTGATTACTGGATATGGAATGAGTGGGGCTTAGATTGTAGTTCGTTAGTTATGAATGAATGCTTTGGAACCATGATTAAGGTTCAATGGCTATGACAGCAAATCTCGTCTCGTGTGGGATATGCAATTGATACCATTTCTGGTTGGTTAGAGTACGATCTCGCTTCTACAGTAGACTCTCTCAAGGGACGGGACTCGCTGATCGTTCCGTGACGCGGTCTCTGGGACGGGCCGGTAGCATTGCGCTTCCAGAGTCAACTTGTCCATCGCCGGTCCAACGGAACAGGCTATTAGCTTCCCCGCATCAAGGTCAAGGCCTCAGTGGCCGAGCATGACTGACACCTGGTAGAACTCTAGGTGCCAAGTGCATATAGGCACGATAGGCACGATAGGCACGCGGCAAAGAGGGCCAATTATGTTGGTTCAAGTTATCTTGCTAAGCATCACTACATGCTCATTAGTTCATCACGTCATAGTAGCCCAAACCTTATATCTCCAGATGGAGGGGTTCTTGCATACCCTAATGCCGGAGGGTTATGGGTCACCAAGTTCAACGATGTGGTGCACACCTCGCATGTACCTCGGACATCAATCCCTTTTTGACTTGGTGCATCTGCCAATCGTGCCTAACCGGCATGTATCGTATGATATCAACAGGATGAGTCCGACAACTTTGATTGGTACATGACCTTGTTTACCCCCTTGCTTCAGCTCGTCCCGATTCCAGGTCTAGCTCCTTTTGGAGTTGTCAATGTCTTCTAATCTGCAGCCACCAGGAACGTGCAACCGACATGTCAAAAGCCAAGATTCTAGACTATGTACAATCTATCGGGGACAACACCGGCATTATCCCGCTGTTCCGTGAACTCCGGTGTTTCCACCTCAAACATGTCTCCGTATCTTTATTCCTAGCGGGTTCCATCAGCCATGCTCGTGTTGGCCGTGTTTGGGACTGCAGGCGCTGGCTGGTAAACGCCAGCATGCATGGTCGACTAGTGACCTAGACCTTCTTCTTGAAACCTGGCTGCAAAAGTTCTTTGATGTTTACGGATCGAACTGGGCAATAGCCTGGCTTTCGGCACTTCTCTTGAACACCATCACTTCCTACGTGGCACATCAGGTTCTGCTCGTGACCTGTTTGCATCTATGGAGAGTCACTCGGTGCATGATGAACGGATAGTTCATGTCTCATTCTTAAGTCCGAATCATACTCCGGAAGCACATAGGAATGACGATGATGTCTCGAGCGATATTGCCGATACGCTACACGTAGCGCCATCTGATCGGTTGTTGTCTCCCCATCCATGTTCTCTCGTGAGGGTTTTCTTGATGCCCATCCATTTCCCCAGGTCTTCTGCTGAGATCACAACCTCCTTTCACAGACTATCAGACCTAGCTCCTTCTCTTGGGCGTCTTGTCTGCTTCAACCACAAACAAGATGAGCATCCTCAACATCGCCACCAGCTATGCTGGTAGCCAGCTTTTGCCCTTCTATATCGCCATATTCATCTTCACCTTAGTTCCATGGGTGATCCGTTTCTCTTGGCCAGAATTACGCAAGGGATCGGAGGTACCACTTGCGAACCCGCCCGAGTCACTGTTCGGCACCGGTAAAGCCAGGGTCAGACCATCTGTTGACGAGGCAACCAAACGGAAACTGACTTTGTCCACAGAGAAATTTCGTCAAGCTGAGCAGAGAAATTCTCGCCAAAGCGAGAAGCTTGTTCC
The DNA here is from genome assembly GCA_013364945.1 of Fusarium tupiense. Taxonomy (NCBI): domain Eukaryota; kingdom Fungi; phylum Ascomycota; class Sordariomycetes; order Hypocreales; family Nectriaceae; genus Fusarium; species Fusarium tupiense. Next base: position 19,379 of record JABEEO010000050.1, read on the forward strand.
CTGATGAGCCTTTTCGTCTGATCACGGATTGGGGCGAGGTTCTCATTCTCCCGCCGGATTTTGCAGATGAGATTCGAAATGATCCGAGACTCAGCTTCTCCAAGGCGGCGATGCAGGTAAGTGCCGCAAAAGAGAAAGGTCACAATCCTTTCAGCTCTAACATGAGGATAACGTGCTACAGGATAATCATGCTGGAATACCTGGATTCGAGACTGTTGCCCTGGTCGGTCGTGAGGACCAGCTCATACAGAAGGTTGCCCGCAAGCAGTTGACCAAGCATCTCTGTAAGTACTTTCACCGCCAACGAGTGAAGAAGCCCACTGACAACTGGAAGCCGCTGTTATAGAGCCATTGTCTAGAGAGTCGACTCTCGCAGTGTCGCTCAACTTTGGAGAAACGACAGGCAAGTCCTTTTCTGAGCACATCAGCCAGGGGCTATCACTAACCGACCAAAAAACACAGAATGGCGAGCGATACGACTCAAACCAGCGATTCTAGACATCATCGCCCGCATTTCGTCAAGAATATATCTCGGCGACCAACTTTGCCGTAACGAAGCGTGGTTAAAGATCACAAAGACATACACCACCAATTTCTACACTGCATCTACCAACCTACGAATGTTCCCGCGATCGATCCGTCCTTTTGCCCACTGGTTCCTCCCCGAATGCAGAAAGCTTCGACAGGAGCGAAAGGATGCAATTGGTATCATCACGCCTCTGATTGAGCGCCGTCGTGAGTTGCGAAGAGCCGCGGCCGCAGCCGGTCAGCCTCTACCTGTGTTCCATGACGCTATTGACTGGTCGGAACAGGAGGCAGAAGCTGCAGGCTCAGGGTCCGCGTTCGATCCGGTAATTTTCCAGCTTACGCTCTCCCTTCTTGCAATCCATACCACGTATGATCTGCTTCAGCAAACAATGATTGATCTAGGTCGTCACCCTGAGTATATCGAGCCCCTGAGGCAGGAAGTCGTGCAGCTACTTCGCGAGGAAGGTTGGAAGAAAACAACCCTTTTCAAGATGAAGCTTCTGGATAGTGCTATCAAAGAATCTCAGCGTATGAAACCTGGTAGTATAGGTATGAACTTCGTCCACGGATGTGCATCACACTACTGACACTCGCAACACAGTTACTATGCGTCGCTATGTAACCGAAGACATCACTCTCTCCAGCGGCCTGAGTTAGTCACTCCCACATCCCACTGGTATTTCTGACTAATCCTTCCCTTAACTAGCCCTCAAGAAGGGGACCCGCCTCAACGTAGACAACAGACGCCTCGACGATCCCAAGATCTACGAAAACCCGGAGGTCTACAATCCCTATCGCTTCTACGACATGCGCTCAGAAGCCGGCAAAGACCACGGGGCACAGCTCGTATCAACTGGCTCAAACCACATGGGCTTCGGCCACGGACAGCACTCTTGTCCAGGGCGCTTCTTCGCTGCGAATGAGATCAAGGTAGCGCTTTGTCACATCTTGGTCAAGTATGATTGGAAGCTGTGTCCTGACACGGAGACTAAGCCTGATACAAGGGGAATGATCGCCAAGTCTAGTCCTGTCACGGATATTCTTATCAAGCGCCGGGAGTCGGTTGAGTTGGATTTGGAAGCAATCTGAAGCAGGAAGCCAGCATAAATTGCTGCGTACTACTTTAGCTAGTCAATTGAAGTCATGTTGCTGAGATCCTTAAATCCGTTTGTAGTTCAGTAATCCAGTGCTTTCATCGTCGGTTCCTGTCGTGACCTCATACAAACCATGCACTCTCGCTATGTGACTATCATTGCGTCAATTTGCCTGATCACAAAAGCGCGACTCTTGCAACGCTGCCCAACCATTCTCTTACAGGTCCCTCCCTTGCACAGTCCCGTGGCTTCGTTTCTGCATGCAATTGGCCTTCTTGATCCACAATCGTGTCGTTACAATTACTGCGGCTAGGAAACTCTCGTCAAATTCTGTCGGGATGATTCCGTGCTCAAGCAATCCCGCTCGCGGAATCAGGCTTAAATCGCTATCTCAGCCGAGAGCCGAACAGGGAATGGCACACACACTCTTTCTCTCTCCAGGTTACATTCGGATGGTAGTCGTGTGACGGGATGTCCTGCAAGTCTAGTACACCCGCTGCCCTTGTCGCATACAATTGCCGGTCGATCTTGCAGAACTTGAGTCTAGATCCTGGCTCTGACCGGCTTGGTAAGCGGAAGCGGGGGGTAGATCAAGATAAAATCCGGCACTCGATGTGACGGCTTGCAATATCCATTTTTGCCAACTAGTAAATCTTTAGCGAATTCTTTGCAAGACATGGAATGTTTACTCCCATGATTGGATGCCCTTATCACCTCGGCTTACGTCTCCACGACAAACCAGGCGCGCCTATAGAGGCCGAGGCAACTTGCGTCTTCTCTTGTTGTCGCTGGGAGACCCTTAGCTAAGAAAGAGCAGTCAATTAACAATCGGTCCGACAATTAATAATCAGTCCGATCACGGCGTATCGGCTAATGCGTTCATTGTTATTTTGAGTTGACAAACCTGACAGCTGATGCTTGCATCACGCCTCTCACACGTACGATTGCTCATTTTTACTGGAAGAATTCGCAGAAATTTAGTGTATGGTCCCGTTCACCAGCTGCAAAGGAAAGTGCAAGTTCAAGATCCTGCTTCTCTACGCTACAAAGAAATAACAAAAGATAAACCACCCCTGTAAATACACATGGTCTAAGCTTCCAGCTTCAGCCGTTCCACCAAGGCCCGCAGTGCTGGGTTCTCCCTATTCATACCAACTTCCAGCCTTCCAACCTCGGCTAAAACTCTTGTGTGCAACATGCCAAGGATTGTACTCGTCCAGTCTAAGCTACCGTTGCTTTTCATCACTTCCAACACCAGTATCTTTTGCTGTGTTGTAAGCTTACCCTGGACTTGTCTCATCGATAAGATGTTGGTGAGAAGACCACTTGAGTCACTTTGTAGAGCATGCATCAGAGTCAAAGAGTATTTCCCCTCGTCCAGGTCTTCACAGAACCCCTTCTGATCAGTATACTGTAAATGCTTAGCAAAAGGTCTGGAACATTGTGGAGAAGAAGTGAAAGTCCCGGGATGTGGACCATATCTCCCACTGCCATAGCCAAGGAGAAGATGGGGATTGGGCTGTGGGGAACGTACCTTATTGTCAATGAGATTCATGTAATCATCTCTAATCTGGAAATACTGCCCGAGCAGTGAAACAACACTGTTGAGAGATTCAAGCGTGCTGTCACTGATAGACGCTTCGGAGTTCAACGCCAGTAGTTCAAGCGATAACCTGAACAGGGCACCAGTCTCTGCAGCCAGACAAGTTAGTCTATGTCCACCATCATAAACAGAAGTAACTTACTGTCGTTGACCATTAGAAGATACTCTTGGATAGACGGAACAATGGTATTAGCCGTCCACCACAGATCCATCGCCTGACCCTGGAAAATTGTGGTTATAGTGCCAGTGATATCTGCCAGAGCGTCATAGCTGACGATCTCCTGTATTTTTTCGATCGCTTTGACGGTGATATACGTTGCTGTGTTGATTGCTTGGGCTGGACCGAAGACAGTATGTGTGGATGGCTTGCCCCGCCGAAGCGGGGAGTTGTCTTGAAAGTCATCGATTCTGAGACGTTAGTGGGGTTCCAGGAAGGGAAAACTGGGAGGCTAACATGAGAGAGGAGTTGTGGAGCATGCCAATCACCTCTTTGATCACCGAGGTCTTGTCCCCTGGAACATCGAACCAGACATTCAACGAGTCAATGAATGCCCCACGAATACCTTTGGAGGGAAGGGTCAAGATATAATTGTACGGAGAATCAGCGACCTGGAGGTCTCAGCAAGTCTCAGCGTGGGGGTGAGGGCGACCTGGACTAACCTTGAGACGTTGTGACTTCCACCTAGTATTGAGCTCAGAGCTCATAGCTGTCGAGAAGCATAGCTGGGAGACTATATCAGGGGATGCTGCGTTGTGAGAGACAGGAAGAGAGACACGTCGTTCCTCATAGCGAGATAAGGAACTGCGGTCTGAAGAGGAAGAGTCTGGAGGTGTGTCTCTGTACTGGAAAGAATCCGTAACTTGCACTGCAATCTCCAACTTCTGGTTTGCGTGAAAAGCATCAAACATTGAAAGAAGGTTCGAGATCTGTTGCTCAGCCATGATGGTATTCGAGGTGTATGCAATTGTATGGCAAGACGAAGACGATTGAACAATAAAGAACAATGTAAGAGGGAAATGCTTCATGCGTATATGTCGAGTCGATTCAAGCCAACGAACGAGAGAGATATCCCAATGCATAAGATTACGTCGGTTCCTTTCCCCTCCACGGCTATCTGATTCCCCGTCCTCATGTCTCGGAACCTTATGCTGGATTTCCCACATCAGGATTCACCCGCATATGCTCGGCGGCTTCAGCTACGGCACTTCCACTCTATCGACGGCTCCGGGGATTTCCATCACTAACTCCGTGTACGCAGACTTGCAGACGCACCGGGAAATATTACCTTGAAAAGCACAGACTTAGCTTATTATCTCTTTCCCCGCCAATACTCTAGGCTGCCAGGGACTTTTGCCATGCATATGCCTGGATACTCTTCGCGTCAACAGGGGAACACTTAAACTTACACCCCGTAGATTTGTCGTCACCCCAGGGGTCTGGACATTGATATGCGTGTTTACGTGCTGCATCATACTAGATACGATGCGCACGGGCGCCCGCAATCGACTTCTAATCTGCAACCAACTTTGCGATCCCGGTGGGGGAAAGATGGAGCTTGATTGATTCCTCCATCTTCCCGTGAGTAGCAGAGGCATGCCCGTGCATGTTTCTCGAATGTCAGATCATATTCAAGTTATCTGAGATACATTGAGGATATCCCTCACCACAGATATCACAACTGAATTCTTCTCTCATCGACGTACGCTTGAGCTTCATCACTACAGTGAATCTAAGATAACCACACAATATGCCGTATGTACCAAAGACACCTTTTGTTAACCAGGGCCCTAACCTATACAAGCGGAAAAATTGCCAATGGTGTCCCCAAGGACCTCAAGACGGAAAATGTCTTGGTCCCAGCCGCAAGGTCTCTACTGGACCGTGCCTTCAAGAGTCATCATAGCTATTACGGTCTGTGTTCCACTAGCTGCCAGGTATATGACACTGCCTGGGTGGCCATGATACCCAAAACAACAGACAATGTTAAGCATTGGCTGTTTCCCGAGTGCTTTCACTATCTCCTTAGGACTCAGGCTGCTGATGGCAGTTGGGGTTGGCTCCCATCAACCCAGACTGCTGGCATTCTAGACACTGCTTCGGCTGTACTTGCACTCATGTATCACGTACGAGAGCCTCTGCAGATACTAGACGTCTCGCCAGACGAGCTGAGTCTCAGGATCGAGCAAGGAGTTGCTTCTCTGAAGCGACAGCTAGCTGTATGGAACGATGTCGGGGAGACCAACCACATTGGTGTCGAGCTGATTGTCCCGTCTTTACTTTCCATGCTTGAGAAAGAGCTCGGCTCGTCAGCCTTCACGTTCCCTTGCAAAAATATCTTGGACAAAATGCATGAAGAGAAGCTCAGCCACTTTGACTCGAAGAAAGTTCACGGCAAGCCGTCTTCAGTACTCCACTCTCTTGAAGCTTTCCTTGGGAAGCTTGACTTTGATCGTCTCTCCCACCATCTTTACCGTGGCTCTATGATGGCTTCACCTTCTTCCACAGCGGCTTACCTCATTGGTGCAAGCAAGTGGGACGACGAGGCTGAAGATTATCTGAGACATGTTATGAAGAATGGTGCTGGTCGTGGGGATGGCGGTATCTCGGGGACCTTTCCAACGACGCATTTTGAGTGCAGCTGGGTGAGTAATATGGCCCAGTTTACTCTTACGCCGCTGACTTCGGGAATAGATCATAGCTACGCTCTTGAAGGGTGGCTTCACCGTCAAACAAATCGATGGTGATGGGTTGCGTGGCCTGTCATCTATACTTGTCGACGCATTGAGGGACGAGAATGGAGTAATTGGCTTTGGTTAGAAAGCCCCCAATTCCATTTGCGTGACACAGAGACTGATTGTGATATAGCACCTCATACAGCTGATGTCGATGACACGGCAAAAGCTCTTCTGGCGTTGAGCCTCGTCGATCAACATGCCAACCCAGATATCATGATCAAGGTCTTCGAGGGCAAAAACCACTTCACCACATTTGGGTTGGAACGCGATCCCAGCTTGACTTCCAACCTTCATGTGCTGCTGAGTCTCTTGAAGCAGCCCAACTTATCCAAGTATCATCCCCAAATCTTGAAGACCACCTTGTTTATCTGCCAATGGTGGTGGGACAGCGACCATCATGTCAAAGACAAATGGGTAAGCTCTACCTCTCACGCAGTAGAAGCACACTAACAGTTCTAGAATTTGAGTCACCTATACCCTACTATGCTTCTGGTGGAAGCTTTCACGGAGGTGCTTCATCTGATCGATAGCGGCGACCTTTCAGGTGTCCTTGATGATGACCTCCAGTGCAAGATTGGCCTGTCAGTCTTCCAGGCTGTCCTACGTATCGTCCTCAATCAAGACAATGATGGATCTTGGAAAGGATACCGTGAGCAAACGTGCTACGCGATTCTCGCTCTTGCACAGGGACGACATGTCTGCTTCTTCAGTCATATGACGGACAAACTACAAAGTTATATTGATCGTGGTGTTTCATGGCTCAAGTCCTGCAACATTCATTCTCAAGACCTCACTTGGACGTCAAAGACGGCATATGAAGTTGGATTCGTTGCTGAAGCGTACAAGCTAGCAGCTCTGCAGTCAGCAACCTTGGGGGTCCCCGCCGCTACTGTTGGTCATAGCCTCACCTCGGCAGTTCCTTCATCTGATCTGGAGCGATACATGCGGCTTGTGCGTAAGACTGCTTTGTTCTCAAGGCTGGAGGAGTGGGAACTCAGAGCATCGATCATCGAGTCTTCATTCTTCGTACCCCTTTTGCAAGCCCAGCGCGTTGAGATCTATCCGAGGGACAACATCAAGATTGACGAAGACAAATATCTGAGTATCATTCCTTTCACTTGGATCGGGTGCAACAACAGAAGTCGCACCTTTGCATCTAACAGATGGCTCTATGACATGATGTACCTGTCTCTCCTGGGCTACCAGACTGATGAGTACATGGAAGCTGTTGCTGGACCGGCCTTCGGTGATATCGCTCTGCTTCATCAGACTATCGACAAGATCATAGATAACACCAGCGTGAACTCTGCCGGAACCAATGGGACCGCGCGCAATGGAAATGGTCATCAGCACAAGCCAACAAGCATCGGCCAAGTTGAGGATACTCTCACTCGCTTCATCAACAGCGTTCTCAACCATAAAGATGTTCTAAGGTCGAGCTCTTGCGATCAAGACACTCTTCGCCAGGAACTCAAAACGTTCATGCACGCCCATGCCACACAGGTAGAGGACAACAGCCGCTTTTCTAAGCAGGCCTCTAGCGACGTTTTCTCTTCCCCAAAGCAGTCATACTTCCAATGGGTGAACAGCACAGGAGGTAGCCACGTCGCTTGCGCATACTCATTCGCCTTCTCCAACTGTCTAATGTCCGCGAATCTGCTCCATGGCCGAGACGCATTTCCCTCCGTCACTCAGAAGTATCTGATTGCCTCTACCATGCGCCACGCTACAAACATGTGTCGTATGTACAACGACTTTGGCTCTATGGCTCGCGATGATGCAGAGCGTAACGTGAACTCGATGCACTTTCCTGAGTTCGCGGTGTGCAAGGGAGCGTCACAGAGTCTTGAGGACAGAAAGAAGAGGCTTTCAGAGGTAGCTAGGTATGAGCAGGGTTGTCTAGACCGTGCTTTGGAAGCTCTGGAGAGTCAGTCTCGTGGTGATGCAGGAGATTGTGCTGGTTCTACGGAGGGGAGGAAGCTTAAGATTGTAAAGCTATTCTGTGATGTCACGGACTTGTATGATCAGCTTTATGTGATCAAGGACCTTTCAAGCAGTATGAAGTGATGGAAGAGTATCGGGTAGGTAGTTTTGCTACGTAGTTTACTTGATGCCACGAACGTTTAGTCAAGTCAGTGCTCACCAGATTTGAAACCTATCGAGGCCTTGAATATGTGACGTACTTCGACCTTCGGATACCTAGTCGGACGTCCAGCCAAAAAACTCAAAATTCCACGTTGCATTTTCTTTTCCTTACCTCCGTGGGCCATTGTACCCATCAAAGTTCCGTCGCCGTCTGCGTGCATAGTGTAGGGTCCCGTGTTTGAGCCGTGTCCACTCATGCATAAGGTATTATGACAGTCAGAAGCGCCGAGGACAATCCGGAGAGACTTATCACGCTGCATATTCTGATATCCTTTGGTCTCGAAGCCACTACATGCACCCCTACCCTCAGCGTTCTGTTCGGGGTTAGAAGTCTATCTCCGTGCCGTCACAACGGCTAAATGGGTGTAGTGACCCATGGAACTTCTGTCTACTAACACGGACTGCTGACGTGTAAAGATAGCGGGTGCACGGGATCTGAGAGTACCTTTTCGCTTATGCTAGACCTTTCCGATGGGGGAACAACACTATCTCTTACTCACTATTCGACGATTAACGCTTCATCTATGCTATCCGGACTTTTTATTGCACTATGATGAGTATCTCTATCAAGATGATTGAGCCTCTGCAGCTCGCTGGCTTACGCGCTTTGCGTATTGTCGTAGGGTTCGCCGTGCTTTGGAGCACTACCGGGCTGCTGGCACTCACGTGGTGGATCTACAAGCAGTTATCCAAAGAACGAGTTATCCCATATCCCGTAGTAGGCGATCCCCACGCTCAGTCGTTGGAAGAGAACCTCATTCAAGGAATGCAAAAGGTAGGTGTCTCGCTTTCGGTCTCGCTTTTGACTTCGTTCGTCTCTAAACTACGCAGTACCACGACTCGCCGTTTGTCCTGGCTGGATCACACCCACCACTGCTCATTCTACCAATGTCTGTCTTTCATGAGATACACAACATGCCGAATGAATGCATTTCCATCATAGCAGAGCATGAAGACAAGTTCCAGGGCAAGTACACTCACATCACCACCATCCGACCTGAGATTCCCGCCACTATTCGTCAGGACTTGACCCGTAATATGCCCAGCATTATACTGGACTTCCAGGATGAGTTGGCATACGCCTCCGAGTTCTGGCCGAGCACAAGCGAGTGGACGGCGGTACCATTGTACGAGATGATGCTAAGGACCGTGGCGCTTTTAAGTGGCAGAGCATTTGTCGGTCTGCCCTTGTGTCGCGATCAAGGCTGGCTGCAAGCTTCCATAGGCTACACTGTACAATGCGTTTCCATTCGCGATCAGCTGCATACCTGGAGTCCCGTACTGAGACCAATTATTGGCCCATTCCTACCCAGCGTGCGGTCGGTGCGAAGACATCTTCGCTTCGCAGCGGAGATAATGGCCCCTTTGATCTCACAAGTTTTACAAGAAAATCGAAATGAACATCAGACAGACGCACCTCTGACAAATCAGACCAAAGGGCGAGGCACGTTTATTTCGTGGCTTCTTCGGCATTTGCCCGAGGAGCTTAGGACCCCAGAGCAGGTCGGGCTAGATCAAATGCTGGTCTCATTCGCTGCGATCCACACTACAAGTAAGTCATATGAACCATAATATTCGTGCTCCCTTTCTGACTTTGTCCCTTTGATAGCCATGGCCCTCACCAAGGTTGTATGGGAGCTTGCCAAACGGCCAGAATACATCAAGCCCTTGAGGGCTGAGATGCACGACGTCTTTGGACCCGAGGTCGGTGCAAATGCCATATGCATGAACAAGGAGGCTCTTTCTAGGCTCCATAAATTAGATAGCTTCATTAGAGAAGTCCAGCGCTGGTGCCCTTCATCTTTTGGTAAGTCGAAGAACCCGCATACGAGCTACAAACGAAGTACTAACTGAATACTCAAGTCACTCCAAGCAGACGCGTCATGAAGTCAATGACACTATCAAATGGTATCAAGCTATCGAGAGGGACCTCTATAGCATTCCCCGCCCACGCAATCCAGTACTTCGCTGTCCTTCCTCTTGTCATTAGCTACAGTACTGACTATCTAACAGCATGTCCGAAGAGACGCCAACATTCTCGCCAGACTTTAGCTCTGGCTTCACGAACCCGTCACCTCTCATATTTGACGGGTTCCGGTACTCGAATCTCCGATCTATCAAAGGACAAGAGTCGCAACACCAGGCAGCTACTACGGGCCCAGACTATCTGGTCTTCAACCATGGAAAGCATGCATGCCCTGGAAGGTTCTTTGCCATATGTGAGATCAAGATGATACTCGTGGAACTGTTGGCAAAGTATGATTTTAGACTTGAGGATGGAAAGCCAGGGCCTGAGTTGATGCGTGTTGGGACAGAGACTCGACTAGATACCAAAGCTTGTCTCGAGATAAGAATGAGATGAACACGGAGACACTACGAAATGGGCCTTTCTTTTGAGCGAGAATATTGGCCGAGATTAAGAAGCGGACCAGGATAATTCGGCAGAGAACAGTCGCAGATGTTTGTCTGTAGATCAGCTAGTGACCAAGATTGTCAAGTGGGGACGTTGAATGGGATGTATATTCATAACATCAATTACACAGAGTTGTAGTGATATTGAACAAGTATAAGTACTCAGCCATTATCTAAAGCCTTTGTGTCTGAACCCAGCGTTTCCAGCTGCGACTATTACACAAGTACTCCATTGCTTCAACATCCAGTGTAATCAGGACCTCAAATTTAGTAGCATCAGTTTCTGGCAACACCAGTCCCGCACCAGTACCAAAGCCAGCCTGCGCTCTGCGTAAAGCATCTGGAGCGACGCCCCTCACACAATCCTGCTTGTTGAGTCCCGGGAAGTCCCAGCGAGTCCGAGTTCCAAAGTGTCGCCAGGTATTTAGGTAAAAGTCCAGCGGATCGCTCAGATCAAAGTCAAGCCCTATCAGCCGCGGGTCTGGAACCTCGTGGAACAGAGCAGTGCGAGCAGCTACGAAGTCGTCGTTGACACTGAGAATAGCCTCATCGATGGCTCGTGCTATAGCTGCTAGGGCGGAGTACGCAACTCTTTGATCCTCGTTACATGCTGCTAATATAGTTGACTTGTTGATTGAGGCGATGGGAAGAGCTATGGAGTTGCCAGAGCTGGAACTACTGGCATCGCTGGATATACGTCGGCGCCAATCGACAGATATCATAAGCCGTGCATCTCCAGCAAGAGACGCCTCGGATGATAGACTGGCTATACGGGCTTTGGTGATATGGGCCCATGTAATAGCGGCAAGACATGTGAATGCTGAAGGCAGGTGTTTCGAGTCTGTGAGTCGCGTGTAAGCGAGTTTCTCTTTGAGATCACGAACAGTCTGATCCTGGATTACAAAAACACAGCCCGTATTGTTTGGTGGTTTGTCTGTTCTCGGAACTCGAAACTGAGTTGGGCCGAGAGGAGATGAAAGAAGTCGATACTCAGGACAACGAGAAAGTAGCTCATTCAAGTCCGTAACCGGAGGCACAGGGACAGGTACAAGAGCTTCGTCACCCAAACGCGCTGAAAACGTAACATCAAACGTCTTTCCTGGGTCTTTGGTAAGTCCAGCAAAGCACCTGACGACAATGTCCATATGTCCGGCGTCGAAAATAGAGTGATGACCATAGATGCCAAGAAGCAATCCGCCATCTATAAGACGGACATGTACTTCAAAAGCCGGTATTCCCTCTCCCCCTTCTTCAAGTCGATAGGGAAGGTCGAAAGAGCCGTCGACAAAAGCTTTTGCTGGAAAGCCTTGACTCTTGAGCTGATTGTAAGTCCGGGTAAATGAGGCCCTTTGGTCGAAGAACTTGAGAGGAATATCCTTTCTATCATTCGTGCTAATGGCTAGATGACCTGGTGGGTCTGCTAGGAGGAATATTCTGCCACTTAAATCCGAAAACCTTTTTAATAATTCCAGGAGGACAGTTGCTAGATGTTGCCTAAGGCAATCGAGGTCCGTGGTTTGTTGGTAAGGAAGGCAATACCACAGGCGTATATATGCCCTTGGCGCTATTTGGTCCCAGGTATCCAGTATTCGGTGTTCCATTATCATCCAGTAGCCATAAACCTAGAGATAGGAAGTAGAATACCAACGGCAGAGAATGTGGTTGTGTGTGCTATATGAGTTCCAAGATCGAAGTTGCATCGTTCTGTTAGATTGACCGCTCTGTACGGAATAACATAGATACACCAATGGCAAATGGACCTAAAGTGGTTATGTAAGCATTGATATCTGGTAATAAACAGCCAATGTTTATTCCCGATCGTAAGCGATATAGGGTGGCTTGTATTACTCGTTTAAGGTACAGACGACAATCCTCTAATGTTGAACCTAACGCGATGAGACTTAGTAGTATGCTCAATAAACTTTGGTAAGAACTTGAGGCTCATAAGCCGCGGGTCATTCTTGTGATTTCGCTTAGTTTGGCAACATTTTAGCCATTCTCTATGGCTATACTTTTGATGCCCTCCCAATGCTTTTTTCAAATTACTGGGTTCACGTCTCCTGATGTAGTATAAACGACACCTTTCTTGTTCTTTATGTTGGATTCCAGGGCAGCCCAGAGGGCGTCGGTCCATTCTATCTTGCAAGTACGTTTCTGTTTGTCTTCGAAAGGTAGTACCTTGTGCTGCAATCACGTTCACTGCAATTATAGCTCTTCCTCTCTCCCGTCTATAGAGATTAGGAGGGCCCCATCCAGAGTCCCAAGTACACTGATCTGCCCTGCGATATCCAAGCATTTTGTAAATACTCTTGGTATATATAAAACTCAATGATAGCTATACGACTTCCGACCCTGTTTATGCGCAATGTCTCCATAAGGTCTCTGCATAGTCCCTTTCTATAACCACGCCTTTTTTACGAATCCGTTTCGTCTTCAAAAAGTTCACTTATAGGTTCACCATTGTTTGCTTCATGTGTTAAGCACTGAGGATACTTGAACTGTTCTTCTTACTTTGAATAACCTATAAAAGGCCATCTTATATATGTACGTACATCTCACTCCTAGGGAAACCTTAAACTCCTCGCCTCTTTGGTATTTACCCCCCTAAGTTTGATCTTCGTCTTTCGCCCTTCACTCCAGGTGGTCAGACTTTCGTCCAGCAGTGGCCTGTCCGTGAGCAAGTTGAAACCCTCCTTCTCCGTTTCCTTCAAGCCAAACTTATAGAATCCCTCCAGACAGGTATGCGGCCCTTCCATGAGAGCGTAGTCCGCTGCCACAGACTTGAGGTTATACGGCGCGAGACGGGTTTGATAGCCAGGCTCGACGATAGGCTGCAACCAGGACCAGTTCCCGTCGTCTGTGACGGGAGGAACACCGACCTCAAGCGTCGTTTCTTTGAGAGGTTTGAACTCTTCGCCTTCCTTAGATCTGGGGTAAGTCGGGTTGGAGTATGAGCGGCCCACTGCGGAACAGCATTCGCATCTTCTTCAGAGTGTCATCGACGATCCAAGGTGGCAGGGTGAGCGTTGACAGGGGCAAGATGCCAGACGCGAAGTGGACAGGCTGGAATGGGTCGATGATAGCACCTACGACAGTAGTCATGTCCTCACTGGCCCAAGCCTTGGAAATACTTCTCAGGGTCATCGAAAGCTGGATGTGTTGGGTCGACAAAGCACGGCTTCACGTAAATGGGCTGCGTCGACGGCTTCTTGAAGCTATCTTGCTTCGTCTCGGCGTCTATGGGCCGGCGTTCAGGGTAACCGAACTCAGTGTAACCGAACTCAGTGTAACCGAACTCAGTGTAAAAGCAGTCCATGGCCCCCTTGGTCTCCCACAGCGGCGTTGTGGCTGGTTCTGCAGCTGAACGAGAGGGAAGTTGGAAGTAGCCAACCATCCCATCGTGCAGATTCGATTTATTCCCCATCAGCACCTCGAAGCTATAGTCTTCCAACTGTGACTCCGCCGGCTTAAGCAGGTCGTGGTAGCTCTGCGTCTGCAGAGGTGCTGTAGCCAGCTCGAGGGAGATCCCGATGTTTACCAGAGCCATGGGTCGCCCAACGACATTTAGTAACTGACTGTCGTAGGCGGAAGGGCTATGGATGATATACTGAGACGCCTCAGAAAGCGAGCTCCACATGCCAAATAGAAACCTGGACTCTGATAGCTTATCTAGAAGGCGGTGCAGCTGACTGTTATTGGCAATCGACTTGTTCTCCACGAAATAGTATACTTGCCAGTATACCTTCCCGTTAAGTGTGCCGGGAAGTAGTGCCTCTCCCCTGAGCTCACCATTGGGGTCGTAAACCTGGATCCCTGGGTCGCGGTAGTCGACGACTAACCAACCCCACACAGGGTTCTCGTACTCGGTCACGGCTCGCCAGATGCTCTTTGAACTGCCATCTTCTATCCCTAGTGCCTTGGATTCACCTTTGAACCACCTCGTCGAGAGGGATTTGAGTCGGCTTCGTCAGGATTCACGACTACTTGACGTCTTCCGAAACCAGTCAAGCGGGACCCAATGGCATATTTTGACTACCGAACAACTGATGAGGAAGATTTTGTTAGCTTCTAAGCCGCCGCTAGGGGATATAACACTTGAGTTAGATCTACAACTGATCAAGGCTAATCCGAAGCCAAATGGTAGTAACGGCTATAACTAATCTTCAAGTGTATCAGATTCATTAATGTTGCATAAGAGAGACTATAAAGATAGGTGTTATTTATTGAGCCTGCCGGATGATTGAGCTACTTCCCAATGCTATACTAGACAGATCACTCGAAAACTTCCTTAGTGACTTTTTCCAATCCGGCGAGAACGCGGAATCCCCGATACTGAGCTTGCAGTCTGTCAATTGGGGACAATGTTGTTTGCAACCACTGCACGATTCCTCGCCCATTTGTGCTGATATCCCCGAGACAACCGTTGTAGATTCGCTTATCCGTCGAAGCCTTGTGTTGTCCAAATGCCTGCGAACGTCCTTTGTACTATGTTTCTCAGCCACCTTCTTAGCATCTTCTCCATTCTTGTTCGTAATGCTCAAATCGCTACATCCCAATAACACATCGATAACGTGTTTCTTGTTGGCTATGTTGGATCTTAGGGCGACCATTAGGGGCGTTGACCCATCTTGCTGCTGTGCGTTTGCGTCGGCAACCTTTTTGCCATGCTGATCTAGCAAGAGGTACTCCAGCATTCTCACGTCTCCGACTCGAGCGGCTATATGCTTCGACGCAGTGAATGAAAAGGTGAAAAACGAGGTAGTGGCCTTCTGGATCTACTGTACGTTGTCGGCACATTGTACCTGAGGCAGTATCGCTTACACTTATAACAGTTCACACAGTGTTTTATAGCCCTGGAATGGGCCCAGTGCCGTTTGTCTTGGCGGCAGAAAGCTTTCCTTTAGCCTTTCGTGACACCGTAAGTTGAGTTTCCGATGTATACGAAGACAAATCACTGACATCAAGAGCAGGGTGCGTCGCTTGCGATATCCATCAATCTTCTATTCGCCGGTCTCCTGGCGTGGCTACAACCACTCCTAGTTGCCGGCATCAAGTTTGGGGGAACTCTTGGGGTATTTTCTGGCTTGAACGTTGTTGCCTTTGTTCTCATCTTCCTCCTGATGGAAGAAACCAGTGGCATACCTCTTGAGTCACCAGGGTCGGTATTCAATCAGCCCAAGACAGATTTAATTCAGTTCCAACTCAAAGAATTCTTACCGTGGTTGGGTCGGTTCCTTATTGGCAGGAGTAGTCTTGCCGATAGACCTGAACGAACCGTGGACCTAAACCTGAGCCCAGTGCCAGCTGCTTCGATCGCTGATGATGATGAGGAGCGCATTTGGAATAGCGATAGTGTTTCAAATGGGATAAGGCTCACCGACATGTCGGGGGGAAATGGGAGAGGCTGATGCACCGGAAGGCTGGTGAGATTGCAAGAAGTGCGTAATTGAAATGGCATCTGGGTGGATTATAGATTTATTTTATTCCAATATATTTGTGTACGGGCTGTCTTCGTCCACACCGTGCTTCATGACATCAAACTAGGTTAGTGGCAAGCACCTTTACAACACTGCCATTACAATTCCGTATTGCATCAGAGAAAGCCGGCCCGCTATTAACCTCGCGTTTTAAGTGATTACCAAGACGAGTGCGAGCTGACAAACAGGCGATGGTGCTTCTCCGAGGAGCATTTCAAGACATATGATTGGCTGTGATGTTGCATGGCCAGGTTTTTGGGGTTGCTGGACATGCGGGCTGACATCGGGTACCCGGGTAATCGACACACGGGAAACCGTTGAGTGGCGTTCGTCGCTGACTGGCTTCGGGCATTACAGTTGCAGAGATACAGTTTCCGGAATGAGACGGAGATAGTATAACGTTAGGTATTAATGCTTGTAAGCTACTGTAGTATTTAAATGCTTTGGTATCGCTGTCGCTATTCAAAAACATATCATCAAGCATCATCTTCAGTATCCAACAAAACAACAATATATCTCACTGTAATCTATACTCATTACAAGATGGCATCACTTAATCTCCCAACTACGATGAAGGCTATCCTCCAGCCTGACAAGCACTCCCACAAACTCATCCTCTCATCTAAACAACCCGTCCCTTCCCCAACCCATCCTCAAGACGTCCTCGTCAAAGTCCACGCCACCTGTCCCTGCAAGGGTGAACTCGACTGGGCCCTCTGGGCACCCGAGTTCATCGGCGACAAGATCCCCATCCCCGGCCAAGACCTTGCGGGAGCCGTCGTATCAGCCCCAGAGAATAGCGGCTTCAAACCTGGCGACGAGGTCTACGCCCGTATTGAAGCGAATCGCCCTGGCGCTGGGGCTGAATATGTCCTCGCCCGGGTATCTGAGCTTGCGATTAGACCCAAGAACTTGACCTGGGCTGAAACTGCGGCCAGTCCTATTAGTGCACTTACTGCATACCAGGGACTGTTAGCTAGGGGAGGCTTGGATCTTGAGGCTCTGAGTGGTGATAAAGCTGCGCGGGAGAAGAATGGCAAGATCCGGGTTTTGATCAATGGTGCTGCTGGGGGAGTGGGAAGCTGGGCTATACAGCTCGCTCGTATCGCTGGAGTCAAGATCATCGCGGGAGCTGTTGGAACACAGAATATCAATTTCGTTCGACAACTTGGTGCGACTGAGATCATCGACTACAAGAAGCAGAGCATCGGAGAGTGGGTTGCCCAAGATGCCGCATCTCGACAGTTCGACCTTGTCTTCGACTGTATCGGTATGCCTTCTCTGGCTCAGGCGTGGTATGCAGTTCGAGAGGGAGGAATCCTTGTTAGCGTCTGTGCTCCACCAGAGCAGAATCGTCCGGAGGATGTCAAGAAGGAAGTCAACAGTTTCTTCTTCGTCATTGACCCGGTCGGGAAAGATCTAGATGTTGTCACTAAGCTCCTGGAAACAGGTCAGATTAAGCCGCATATTGATAGCGTAGTTGATCTCGACGATTTTGAGGATGCTTGGGAGAAAGTTGAGTCGGGTCGAACTAAGGGAAAGGTCGTCGTGATGGTCATGAAGGATGAATAGTGCAAGGTTCAAACATTCATCTCAGTCATCGACGTCGTATTTAATCGTGTACTTAGCTATAGATCTCATCTCGTAATGTCTATTTCCATCACCCAGAATGCTTTACCCAGTAAGCCTGAGGATTACACCATCCTTTGAGACCGACCTCTCCCCAATCCATGCCAATACCGCTCTGTTTATGTCCCCCAAACGGAACATTCGGCGCCACCTCGAAATGCGTGTTAACCCAAACACTCCCAGCCTCCAACTGCTCAGCCATTCGTCGAGCACGAGCGACGTCTTTACTCCAGACAGACGCCCCAAGACCATAGTTTGATGCGTTAACCCGGGATATGACATCGTCCTCGGCCTGCCACTTCATAACAGGGACTATTGGACCAAAAGGTTCAGTTTGCACGATCTCTGAATCCTCAGGTGGATTGTCGATGAGAACAGGCGGCATGAAGTACCCTTTGCCCGATTTTGTAGCTGGCGCGTTGCCAAAGGCACGCTTCCATCCTTGCTTATCGACCTGTTCATAGAGATGCTGGAGTTTCTCGTACTGCATCTTATTCTGGATAGGTCCAAAAAAGGCCTCAGGGTCGGAGAAGTCACCGGTCTTGAGGGCTTCTAGGAACTTGACTACTTCAGCAACAAACTTGTCGTAGATACTCTCATGGACGTAGATGCGCTTGATATTCATGCAGATTTGGCCACTATGAACATACGCCAGAAATGCGATCTATCAGCTCGTTAGTAAACCTTTTGCCATTGAGTAAGGTATAGGTAAATGTACCTTTCCAGCCACTGCAGGAATGTCGACATCTTGACAAACAATCGCAGCATCATTCCCGCCTAATTCAAGAGTAACACGCTTCAGTGTAGCAGCACAAGCCGCCATGATCTTCTTGCCCGTCTCGGTGGAGCCAGTGAAACTCACCTTGGCTACACCAGGATGAGCAGTCAACATAGGTCCAAGATCGTCACCGCCGCTTAAAGCTTGGAATACCCCTGGAGGAAGGACTTTGGCTCCAATCTCTGCAAGCTTAAGAGCTGAGTATGGAGTATACGGCGATGACTTCCATATAAACGTGTTGCCGGCCAGCATGGCAGGGTATGCTTTTCCAATGCCGAGCAACATGGGGAAGTTCCATGGAACGATGCCGACGCCAACTCCGAGGGGGACATAGCGTACAACGGCTGTTCTCTGTACATATTGTTAGTCTCCCTGTCTTTGAGTACTGATAATGCAACACTTACATCTTCATTATCCTCGGGCTTGTCTTCCTTGATCCTCAGCTTGGGCGTCTCTCGAACATGCTCCATGACAAGCATAAGCTCAAAGCCACCGGCCTGGGGCGGTTTACCAGCTTCACGGCCTAGCAGGTCAATGAACTCTTGCTTGTGCGCCTCGATAGCATCTGCAAACTTGACGAGGTAGCTTGCGCGATCATCCCACGATAGCTTTCGCCACGCAGGATATGCTGCTTTCGCAGCGCTTACAGCTCGATCAACGTCGTCTTGGGTCGATACTGGTGATTCCCAGAGAGGCTCCTCGGTACTAGGACAGATACCGCGTCGTGTTTCTGAGGTGGAGCTGAACTGGTTGTTTATCACGTTCTGAAAAGACTTCCTTGAGAGTCAGCGAGCTGTAGATCTACTCAGAAGGAGCCATACGTACCTGGAAGTCAACTTTTTGCTCATCGGGGAAACTCATGGTCACAAGTTGAGATCAATGCAAGGTAACTGATGAGAACCAGCAGTTCAATACTCAGAGAGCGACCATGACGAGTATTTATCCCTCAGACTCCCCGTCAGACGATCTCATTCCTTCCGCGTATTTACTCCAGTAACAAGGGATGCATAACTCCGGCACGAGTCGGATTTCAACGCCTTAGCCAATAGGCACTGCTCATGAGTGTACCCATGCTGATGGAACAAGCATAAAGTCAGACGTGTTGCATCTCCAATGCCAATATAGATTAGGGCTGACGATATGACACCAATGACTCCACAGCATGCTGATGGCTCGCCAATGGATGTTATTCGACCAAAGTCCCTAAGTTGAGTAAGCGACTGATTTGGTAATATAGCCGACCCTACAAAATCTTGAGATCATGGATTAAAATCACATCAACTAGCCGGGTCGAAATCTCAGGCTAGGTCTAATTGATGGGGCCAGTATAAGCGTTCAAGCACTGCCAGCTTATAAGTTTAG
The DNA here is from genome assembly GCA_013364945.1 of Fusarium tupiense. Classification (NCBI taxonomy): domain Eukaryota; kingdom Fungi; phylum Ascomycota; class Sordariomycetes; order Hypocreales; family Nectriaceae; genus Fusarium; species Fusarium tupiense. Next base: position 39,143 of record JABEEO010000050.1, read on the forward strand.
TCTCCAATCCAGTATTCACAATTGTCGCAAAACATAATAACATGTATCGCAAGTACACCAGGGAAGATTCATTTATTGCAGTACTAAATAAATCTGTTGACCTCACACCCCAGCTATTATTCTATGAGTCTATGGTTTGGCCCCGAGAGCCCAGCTACCAGGCATCTAAGCGTTGACACGGTCGAAGCCCTGCTGCATAGCCTTGAGGTGGCTCCAGTCATGGCTGTCAAGAGCAAGGGCCCAGGCCATGACGCTCTTGATACCGCGGGTCTTGGCAAGAAGGTTGATCTTCTGAGCGATGAGCTCGGGAGTGTCCCAGGACCAGAAGATACGGTTAGGGGCATCCCAGTACCACTGTCCACCGTTGACCTTGTCAGTCTTGCCCTTGTCGAGAGCCTCGTGGAATGAGGCTGACAGATCAATACCGTCACAATGTCCGTAAGCGGACTGGCAGCCGGTACCGCAGTGCGCAGCAGTATCACCACTGTCACATGTTAGCTAATGTCAGGGAGCGCTTTGGAATATTACTTACCACCAGCCAGAAGCGGCACAGCAAGATCCGGTGGCGCACTTGAAGAAAGTGCCAGCACCGCAGGTAGCATCAGGAGTAGCAGTCAGGTTGGTAGGAGCAGAGACAAAGTTGGCAGCCTCGAAAGTCATGGAGCCAGACTTGCCGGTGTCGCTACCATCGGCGGCCTCGAGGAGCTCGGTAGGGCAGCCGATGGGGTTGGTGCACTTGTAGCCCTTCTTGGTGGTGAACCACTTGGCGTAGAAGGGAATGCCGAGGACGAGCTTGTGGGCGGGGAAGCCGAGTGAGAGATACTTGTCGATGGCACGGGTGGCACCCTTGACGGAGACGTGGTGGGTGGTGTAGGTATCACGGCGGTTCATGAGATCGTAGGTCATGACCTAAGAAGTTAGTGGGTGGTCTTGTGAGGCTAGATGGAGTGCTTACATTGACAAAGTCGACGTACTTCTCGATGAGAGGCGTTTCGCTGGGGATGTAGGCGATCATGTCACGCTCAAGACCGGGGACAGCGATGGAGAGCTCCTTGGAGCCGATGAACCTCTTGATCTCCTTGAGGAGCTTGGGGAAGGCCTTGATCTCGTACTTCTTCTTGGAGTTGACGACCTGCTTGTAGTCGGCGCCGTTGCCACCAGGGTACTCCATGTCGATATCTAAACCTATTAGCAATGCTCCCATCAAACTTCATACAGAGCACATACCAACACAGTCGAAACCGAGTCTATCAAGATTAGAAGCAACGCCACGAGCGAACCTCTCCCGGGTACGATCGTTCTTGAGAGCCGCATCGAAACCAGCATTGTCGCCCCAACCACCAACAGCAAGACAGACCTTGATGTCGTGGTCAAACAGAGCGCGGACCTCCTTAAGAGGCTGGAAAGGCTCATACTTGCCAGCAGGCTCAGTAGTGAAGAGCGAAGAGTTGGCAAAGGACATCATGACGTGGGTGACGCTGTGGGTGATGTCCTTGGAGGGCAGATCCTTGGTGTGCCATTGGTCGTAGTAGATGATGTTGCGCGAACAGCTCGCCTCGGCGACGGCGTAGGCGCTCAGGCCTAGAAGGGTAGTAACGCGCATGATTAGAGAAGTGAGAAATGAGTGACTTTGTTTCAAAGGAATGTATGTATTTGCAAAACAGGAAAAACTAAAGAATGAAGACCGTTAGAGGTTGATGAGCTGGAATACAGAAAAATGGCGCGGTGCGGCGGTTTAAATGCGCCCTTAACGCAGTGCCGCTGTCCCTTTTGATCAATTAAGTTTAATTAGAAGCTAAAGGACATTTTCTAGAAGGACAGCGCGCGTCAGCGTTATAGAGTTTAATTACCCTTTGACGCCCCATGTTTCAAATTTCCACCAGTGAGAGCGCATAGGGCCGGGTTACATAGCCTTAAAGTATAAAGCGCACAGATCACGGCAATTCTGTAGCGTTCCTTTTTTGGTGGTGAGATTCTGTTCGGCATTTGTGAAGCGGCTGGCGCTGACTCGGCGAGCATCCGATCGTTCCGGTGTTTCGGGTGTCAGTGGGATGGGCATGTTGGGCTGGGGAATAAGCCTTACGGCCGTGCACTGAACGAAAGAAAGTGTTTGTGCTCTTGCCACTTGTCTTGTTCATAGTGGTTTATTTGAGATGATAGGCATTTTAAATGCCTCAGTCAATGCTTTATCTCGTATATGCAAGTGACTATCTTGAGAGTGTCTTTTACTATGTTAGGCAGCTATTTGTTTTTGCCCAAAGCTAAATCAAAATGGTTTGATTCAATATACAATAATCTAGGGTATTAGTGGAGGCACTCGATCCGATGTTCCGATCAACCCCTTCCAGTAGCAGTGTCTGGCCATGTCACATATTGCACACTGTCTTGTAAAGTATAGAACTAAGTTAGAGTTAAATACGAGTTCAAGATGAGATACTACTCTGTTAAACTTCCAAATGTTTGATTGGTGGTCACACAAAGTCGAGACATTATAGGGTCAATCAAATTAGCCACTCCTGACGGTGGTACAAACCGCTAAGCTGTAGCTACTAATACATTACTAGGCCACATTATCGGGCGTATTTCATTAGTCATAAACGAAAGACTTTGTGTCTCTCTAGAGCCTGCTCGAAATGCCATTCTCCCTCTGGATAAACCAGTCAACCGTCGAAGCTACTCCCTCCTCCAACGACACCCGAGGCTTCCAGCCCAAAACCCCCTCAGCAAGGCTTGTGTCTGGCTTCCGCCTGATAGGATCATCCTCCCTCTTGGGCAACAACTGAACAGCGACAGGATCCTCATATCCTGTTTTCTCCGCCACTACGCGAGATATTATATCCGCAATCTCACTAATCTCCATCTCTAGATCACTACCGATATTGACCGGCCCATCATAATCACTATTCATCAGAGCCTCTAAACCACGAACACAGTCGTTGGCGTGCTGAAAGCATCGCGTTGCGTGTCCGTCGCCGAATATCGTAATTGGTTCTCTCTTTAAAGCAGCCATGATAAAGTTGGGAACTGCTCGGCCGTCTTCTGGCTCCATGAATGGGCCGTAAGCGTTGAAGATTCGTGCAATGCGGACCTCCAGACCGTGTTCGGCTTGATAAGCGTACCCGAGCGCTTCCATGACTCTCTTGCCTTCGTCGTAGCAGGCGCGTGGGCCGAAGCAGTTGACGTTGCCTCGATAATCTTCACGTTGGCAGGCAATTTGTGAGTCGCCGTAGACTTCTGGAGGCCACCTCCAGTCAGCGTCATAGCTACTTGTCAAAGCGAGAACTCGTAGCTGATGTACTAGCGAGTAGCACTCGAGCGTTATGTTTCACCGCATAGTCCAAGACATTGGATGCGCCATTGAAGCAAGTTTGCAAGATATCGATCGGTTGAGTCTCAAAATGCACGGGACTCGCAGGGCACGCGAGATGATAGATTTGTTCGACGTTGTCTATCCACGGCAACGGATCTCGTACATCAGCTCTATAAAATATCAGCACTGAAATAATGTGTTGGAATCATCTAAGCGCACTGAATATATCGCACTCGCTTATCCGATCGGAAATTATCGAGGGTACTTTGAGATCCAGTCCATAGTGAATCAATCACGACGACTTCGTGGTTCTTTTCAAGAAGCAGCTGGATTAAATTGCAGCCGAGGAACCCGGCGCCCTTTCGATAAGATTAGCTGCATTTCTGCGTCACTGCCATAGGCTCGCTTACTCCGGTGACGATGATAACCATGGCAGTATTTGCGGCAAAAGGCAGGATAAAGGATCAGTTGATTTACAGCAGCGTCCAGCACGAGAAAGTTGAGAATTTCAGACTAAGACTTGAGAATTTATTGAAGCGCAGTCATATAATATTATCTGTTTTTCAAGTCAGACGGGCATCATCGATCTGCCCAAGGTGAGACATCAGCTTTCAGCTACCAAGGCGTAAGCGAAAATCTTGCCCTTATAAGTTGCCAAGATCATTTTGGCTTAGTATCTGCCGAGCTGATCCGGCACTATCTACGTCATGTTCACCCTTTTGTGTTCCTCATTGGGGAATCTCTTGTCGTATCCCGTGTTGCACAGAGGATCTGACGTATGCGGCGTTGCTCTTTGGGCCAAAAGTGATTGGGCTGTGACGAAAGAGAACTTGACAGCTGGCGAGGTATAGTGGGTATATAGAAAGAAACATGGCTTGGCACGCCAGTCAAACGGACGCTTAAATTCTTATAAATACTGCAATGCATGTGCCAAGAGGTAAATGATATTGCTTCTCGTTGTTCCTCTCTTATCAATCAGGGAATTGCACAATACATCACTTCACGTAGCTCAAGGTCCGAGGCCATATGACCGGCCCAATTGCGATTAAAAATCGATTCGATTATGTGATCATGTATCACAAGTCCTCTCGAGAATGAATGCCTAAGAACAAAGCTATTATCTATATCTATCCTCTACAAAGCCAAAGCCAGAACAAGAAGGCCAAGAACCCCAGAGACAAATGTCTTGGTACCAGCGCTAGTAGCCTTAGTAGGAGTAGCAACCGGGGCCTTTGTACCGCTCGCACCTCCAGACGAAGAAGAGTTTCTAGAAGCAGCGCACTTTGAAGCACTCTCCTTTAAGACAGTCAGCTCATCACCCACAACACCACCATCACCGTGGATGAAGTGCCAAGAGAGCGCAGTCTCGTTATGGACAGTCAACTTAGCAAAACCAAAGTGAGTCTGGTCAAGGAACATGGTCATGTTGAGACGAGGCTCGCCGTCGAGAACGCTGTGGCTCTCGAGGTTGCCTGCGGCTCCGTTGACGAGATGGACCATCGACTTGCCGGGGTTGGTCTTGTAGGTGTTGTTGTTGATGATGGAGCCAGAGTCGAGGGTGCCGTTGTGGCCCATGGGCTGAAGGCGCTCATACCAGTGAATATGACTGTCGAGTATTAGTGCACGAATCTTGATCGTTGAGATGTTGGCTTACCCAGCAATGTAGACATCGACATTGTTCTTCAGCATCAGATCCTCGAAAGCAGCACGGATGTTGACCTGGTACTTGGCAACTTCAGAACTATACATAGGACGGTGGCCCATGACAATAACCCAAGGGGTCTTGCATCGATCAACGCTCTCAAGATCCTTAGCCAACCACTGATACTGCTCATAGTTCTTAGTATCATTATAAGAACCATGCACAGCACCAAAAGGACCAGAATCGGTGACATAAGTCTCATTCGCCAGAGGATGCGTCTCATCACCCTTAAGATCCTCAGCAAAAGGCTTCTCAGGGCTGTTGGCGTAATCGGTCTCTGTGTTGATAGACACAAAGTGCGCAAGACCGTAGTCGAAGGAGTACCAGAAGTTGCCAACACCGCCGGACTTGTCGCCAGCCATGTGGAAGCGGTTCTGGAAAGCGGTGAAGTTGCGCTGCGAGGGAGGGCAGGAGTAGTAGTTAAGCGTCATGTTAGCTTGGGTGGCATTACTCTTGTCGTTGTCGAGATACGCAGAGAGCGTGTTGTTGCCGCCGTCGAACTCGGCGCAGGTGGCTTCGTGGTTACCGGGGACGACCATGTACGGAATCTTGAGGGTGATGCTGTTGAGCCACTGTTGCCAAAGATCCCAGTTCGACTCGTACAGAACGCTCATGTCACCACCACGGGGACTTCCCTGGTTGGCGACCTCACCCTTGGGGAGAGGAGTCTTGTAGTCATCGGGAATAGGGCCGCCACCGGGAAGCTCGGTTGAACTTCCGTTGTAGCAAACAGGCCAGTCATCCTCGCACGGCAGAATGCCAGAGAACCAATCGTCAGCATAGCTCAGATCACCACCGTGCCAGGCAAAAGCAGCGCCGTCGGAAACAGCCTTGTTGAGATACTTGTAAGTACCAGCGGCGTTAGTATAGCCCATATCGTTGAGAACAGCGATGGTGAACTCTGACTTGTCACCTGCTTCGCGAGCAGTAGTGAAGCTAAGGACATCAGACTTTGTGGTGCCGTTGGCAGCAGGGATCTGATAGTAGTAAGTCGTGCCAGGCTTGAGGTCACTGATCTGAACATCGTGGAAGAACTGATTACACTGCGTAACAGCCTTGACAGCAGAGCAAGGAGGAGTGCGATCGTAGCTAGATAAGAGTAAGTAAGCCAATGACGATCCAACGCACAGACAAATCGGGTAAAACCCCCATGCGTCAAGACGCGGGAACTTACGTGGTAGTCGACCCAGTAGCTTTATTCTTCAACTCAGACACGCTGGTCCCCCAATGAACAGCCGGCGCAGCACCGAGTCCAAAAGGCGTCTGGTAGTGGATGTTGATGCCGCCAGGAGTATACGACGTCGAAATAACATTGACGTTGTTGCTGGGATTTGAAGAGCCAGGCTTCACGGCGGGAGGCTCAACGAGACGAGGGAATCCTTTTCCGTTGCCGTTGACGGTGGGATCGACCCAATCGCCGACGGGGACTGCCGGGCCCTTGTAGGGATACTTCTCATCGACGACGGGCTTTGAGAGAGCGGGTGTCGTGAGAAGAGCGGCCAGGAGGCTGGGGGCAGCGAGGGACTTCATGATGTACCTAGCGAGTCGGTAATGAGAACAGTAAAGAATCTACACCTGTCACTTCTCCTTTAGTTCAAATGCAACCTTGATATATATGTATAATTCCCATCATCGCGGAACTCCCCATCTGATCGGCACTCAGCTGCCGGATCGTCATCTCAAATCATCACCACATCCAGCAAACATTAACAACAATCGGATCTGACGGCTCTCGCCGGTGGCAGTAACAAGTTTAGCTTAAGCATTACCCCTGTGAATCTACGCTCTGGCCCAATCAAGATGAAACGTGATAAGCAGACTAAGATAAGCTCCTGGCAAAAAGACTCGGCCGATAATAACTTATTCAGCTTAAAGCCTCGGGTTGATGCGATAAAGCCAATGTGTTGGAGGGCCGCTTCCACGTGGTAAAGAGCATTGTTGGGGGTTTTTATTTGTTGATAGGTTGGACTCCATAAATCACGGCTTTTCGGCAGAAGAGATGTTGGTAATTTATGCGTGGTTATTGGTTGGTATGATGAGTCCCCCGCATTTGTGTATGGATCCCTGCTTGGGTTGTTCAAAAGTGCCAACCAGGTTCACCAAGGGTGAAAGAAAGCACTAACAGATTAGCGGCGATTGGCCGTGAATCTCAGGTTGAGCCTTTTCTGTCACCACTCTTCCACTTGCAACAGAGCTGCACGTTCTTCGCGAGCTGCCAGAAATGTGTTTAGAGGGAAGCTAAAATGTATATCTTATCAGACTAGATATCGCACTACTCTGAGATTACAGATAGATACCTGGTTAGTACTAAAAGACGATTTAACAACAGCTTTGGATGACAGCCAGCTACCCTGCATCAAACACCTCAGATGACATTGATTGACATATCAACAAAGTGCCACAATATCTAAGTATGACTTTCAGGACCAAAACCTGTATTATTTTACTATTAGAAAGCGAAAAAGATCTAATTCTCTAGAAACGTACCTAAAACGCAAATATCTGCTGGAGCAAGTGATTCAGGCTCATTGACTAGAGATTGCACCACGGTGTCCATTTATATGGCCCCGTTGGTTGACTGATTCATGAAGCTGAACTACACATACAACCAATGCATCAACGAAGCCGCAATAACCTTCGGGCGGAAATCATTAACGCTTTTCCTTCAATGAACCTCTATACTATGTCATGCAACTTAATGAGCTAAGCGATATCAAGACCGGACCGACGGGAACGCACAGATCTGTCCACGGAAAATATTCTTCCGTACCAATTACAGCTCCCAACAGAGGGCTTTACTGTATGATCTGCATGCCGCCATCATGGTATCTCATGCGATCTCCAGTCCAAATATGTTATACCCCGCCTCGGACCACCTCCGTCTATCCCTTTCTAGACATTATGCTTAAACAAGATCCTCCGTCGACATCCCTTGGTCACAAGATCGGCTCATGATTTGTGGGATGGGGAAACAAGGTTGCGTCTAGGATCTGAAACGTGGATTTGAGGAGATATAAGTAGGTCGTCAATCGCCATGTGAAACTTGCAAGCTTGGATAAATTGTCTTGGCGTAATATTCAAATTATAGTGTTTTTCTGTTGAGTCTTATACCATGCTGTCGAAGCTTCTTGTTGCTGCCATGGGCAGCATCTTGGTTCAGAGCGCTCCAGTCCACGCAGCGTCAAGCATCAGCTATCTCTTTACTTTGTGAGCAAGCCAACAAGACACCTGCAGACTACAAATTGACGTTTTAGTGGCGACTCATACTCCCAGACTGGCTTCGACCCAAACGGCGCACAGCCCTCCGCCGCAAACCCCCTCGGCAACCCCCCATTCCCAGGATGGACAGCAGCCGGTGGAGCAAACTGGGTCGGCGACATAGTCAAAGAGCAAAACAACTCCCTCGTTCTGTCATACAACTTTGCGTACGGAGGCGCCACAGTCGATGCCAACATCGTCAAGCCCTATGCAAGCACTGTCTTGAGTTTTGTAGACCAAGTCAATCAGTTCTCCAACTCTGTCGGCAAACATCCAGCTGGCACGTCGTGGACAGCGCAGAACACCATTGCAGGGGTTTGGATCGGTGTTAATGACGTTGGAAACTCTTTCTATCTGCAAGATGCAGACGCAGTGGTTGAGAAGGCTACTACGAGATACTTTGAGCTGTTGAAGGTTCTGTACAGTGCTGGTCTGCGCAAGTTTGTGCTGCTTAGCGTTCCACGTGAGTCATTGGGGACTATAGTGTCCGAGACTCCATGCTAATGATACATTTAGCAACCGAGTTGACGCCCTTGATGATCCAACAAGGCGCTGATTCGAACGCTCTTCTTGTCAAGGCTATCAAATTGTACAACAGCAAATTGGCCTCAAAGCTCAGCGCTTTCAGAAAAGGCAACTCTGGTGCCAAGACTCTTCTTGTTGATACCTCTGTTTCTTTCAAGAAGGCTATCAACAACCCCAAGGCTTACGGCGCTCCTGATGCGACTTGCTACAACAGCGATGGAAAGTCATGCGTGAGTAACCTTCATTGAGTGAAGACTAGTTATACTGAAATTTTAATAGCTATGGTTCAACGATTATCATCCTGGAATTGCTATTAACCAGCTGGTGGCTGAGCAAGTGGCGAATGAACTCAAGTCTAATGGATTTGGATGGTAAATCTATTGAAAAGGGCTAGTTTCTGTGAGGCAGATAGTATTCTGAATTTCATCGGATAAAAGAATTCTTTAGCTCAAGACATACTAGTCAAGTGAGTTTTAACTCTTCTATGAGAAGCATGGGACAGATATTATATGTCATAAGCTCCAAGCCTATTGCTTGAAGTAAATTCACCCCTGTGATACGCCTGAGAAACGTCCCAGTCAAATAACCATTCATCTTACCATTGTATCTACTATTTATTCTTGGATTCATAGTAATCGCCATCGCATTTTAACTGATGAATACCAATTTCGTTTCGGGCTAAGTGTTTCTATTATTAAATAGTTATGCACTACCAACTTAACCAATAAGATCTATACATTTCCCTGTCTATCGCCCTTCCCTCCAATGGTTCAACCCCTCGTTCAAATGGCTCAGTGATCCTGTCTAGTGTATCCTCTATTTGGCGCAGATGGTGGCGGTGATAGTGGCAGGGCTGGGGCAGCCATAGACCTTCTTCATGCTAGGAGTGCTGTAGCAAGAAGCATCGCCAGCCTTGCAGTCAAACTGCTTGCATCCCTTGCCAGTGGTGAGGATGTTGTGCTTGTTGGCAAAGGGGTTACCGAATTGACTAGATATATCAGTGTGACGTCAAGACAGTGAGAAAGTACTTTGACTTACGTGCTGAACTCGTAGTAAACGTAGTTGGGCTTGGAGGTGGAGGAGTAGCCGAAGAAGAGAGGGTTGGTGAGAGTCTTGGTAGTGGCAATCTTGACGGTCTACGGTCATTGTTAGTACAATAAGTTCAGTCCTGATGAAAGCAGACATGAATTCAACGTACAGATCCAGTGGAGCGAAGGTTCTCAGAGAACTTCTGTCCGGGCTTGAGGGTCACAAGAGGTCCAGGAGCACCACCGTTATAAGGATAAGACTGAACATAGATGGTACCAGAGCAGTCGTTGGTGACAACAGCCTGGTTAGCGGCGGCGGCGCTGCCAACAATGGCGGTAAGGGCAGTGAGGATGCTGAACTTCATTTTGAAGAGTGAGAAGGTGTATTTTGAGATGAGAGAGTCTTGTAGATGAGAGAGTTTTGTAGATGAGAGAGAAGTGATGCAGAATGATGATTGAGAATACGCTGAATAGCAGCGACTATTTATACAAAATGGCAAACGTTTAGACATTCGCCTCCTACGTCTGGACATTGCGGTGAAAAGAGATTAAAGTTCAATACGAGCCGGCATTGACTTGTGGCGTTCTGCTAATGGTTATACGGGCGATTATCGGTTCGTATCGATCCATCTTGTGACAAGAATAGACCAGAGCTAGATCGCGTAACTATCCCGAAAGCGTCGATCTGAGCTAACCGTGCCGAGGGCCCGAGGCTTCCGCTCCAGCACTAACTTCCCAATCCGGAGAGCTACAGCTAAAAGCTAAAGCTTAGGGTTAGCTTTGGAGGCCTAGAACATACGGTGAGTGCTAAAAATAAATAAAAAGTGTATTAAGATTACATTAAAGCGATAGGTAATAATATGCATGTCTCATAAAGAAGCGGCGGAATGGCATTTTTGTGTTGTTAGGTATCTCATTCTCGAAAAGTTGCATCGCTGTCACTTGGTCTGCCGTGGCTCCATTCATCGTCTGCACGTCTCTCTACCACGATCTCTTGTGTAACTACAGTCGTGGCTTTGATGCCTCGACTCGGTGAGCTTGGTTCCATTGGACTCTGCGACGCTGCCTCATCACCATGATTCAGTCCCTGCTCAGCTTTAATACTGACACTAACACCGGGGTAGGTACGGTAGTGTTTGTGAGTAATTGATGACAGAGGTACTTCATCTTTTCGCAAGGTGGATGTATCTTCCATTGAGTCATGACTGATGTCTTGAGTTCGCCTTCGAGACACACTTCGTAGGTTTTGGCTGCTGTGTGTTCGAGTATAGCCATACCCTGAAGCACGATTGCTGCGGCTGAATGAAGAGGCAAAGAGCTTGGGCATGAGCTTGGAGAAGAGTGGTCGGAGGGTAGGTAGGCATGACGAAATAATAGCGAGAGTGACTTCGAGGAATGACCATATTGCGGCATCGACATTATCCCAGTTGGGATCTTTTGTTGAAGCAGCTGTCTTTAGTGTTCGAATGCGGATAATCGAGATGGCACAAGTCCTGGTCGTGTCAGTAACAGCTTGAGAGAAGCGCTTGGGCTACTTACAGGAAACCAATGCTGAAGATGGCCAACAGCATAATCTTTTGTTTCTTCGGAAGTTTCAAGCTTCCAATGACTGGCAACGGCATGCAGAATACAGTGATGTCTGTTACGAGGTTGAAGCCGGCCATGACGTACCAGACCGCCAAAGGGTCAGTGCAATGTCCATTCAAAGTCGAGTTCCAGAACTTGGCGACCGGTACACAAATGAGAGTATTAAGGAAAGCGATCGTGATAGTCCAGAGGACCATGATGACCAGTCCGTAGAATGTCAAGGCCTGTAGGATCGGTATGGCAAAGACTCGTCGGTATTGAAGAAGAATTCCGATTTTGACGAGACACATGGCGACGTTGTATACAATGACGGAAGCATAGAATGCCTAGGGAATATTAGCATGAGTTGAGGCCATGGAAGAGTGAAGCTAACCTTCATGTAAGCAACGTAGTTCTCCTTCGACTGCTCCCAAGTATGATGTCCAAGCCCATAATTATTCTCTACATCCATCCGCGTCAGCACTCACTCTTCTCAACAGCGTTGATCGAAGCATACCTAAACCGATGGCCACTGCAGCTCCAATTGTGAGGACCTGGGCAGCAGCCATAACTCTATCATCCCAGCCGAGAGAATGAAGAACCTTGTATCGCACATAGAGTCGTAATACGACGGTGATCGTAGAAAGAATGGAGAAGGTGACGAGAATGGCTTGAATCTCTACCGAGCGGGATGAACTATCCGCTGGCATTGAACGAGTATCCATACTTAGGTGACTCTCGTCAGCCCAACGAAGATACATTGTGCACTCACGACGGAAACAGATTTAACATATGTTTGGAGTCTTCAGAAACACATTTTCCCTCACGCGGGGGCCATGAGGTCTAGTTAAGTATATTAATATTAATCCACGAGAGGGGCTCATAGTTCAGCTCTCACAGACTCCGTCTCACTACTGTAAGAGATCGACGAGCTTGAGCTTATAATGCATATCCAACCATCAATATGTCTCAGCGCAATGTCCCCTGCAGAGCGATGATCTAATCGTGCATCTCTTTCCTCAAGCTGTAATCTCTCCGACCTGATCTGCGGAGGCAATGATACCCTGGACCTGAAGAATACCGCTGATCGTTGTTTTACTGCAACCAACCAGATCGAGGCGTCAACTGCCGCAGGCCTGTTGCGGGCGACGTGAGGTTGGATTTTGCTAACTGCCGATCACAATATGCCCATGTGGTTGGAGTGGGGTTCGGTGTTGACACTGACAGGCTTTACCGAATGTTCCGAGGTTAAAGATTGTGGGTTTGTAAAGGATTTGTAACGATGAAGAAGCTCTGTGCGGTCTTTTGTTTCGTCGATCAATTTGTTGGAATCTTCACTGGTGATATTGCGCTGCTTAGCCAAGAGGCCCAACAGGTTGGGAAGAGTCACTGCCAAGCCATATCCTTGTTGAAATGACCTGCATATCAGATCTCATTTTTGCTTTTTTATTTTGTTTTGGCTTCACCGCTTTGACTCATTCTCGCATGATAATCGAGCGATGTCGAATGTCGTGATTATCCGTAATTCCGAGGCGTATCTTTTGGTTTCAAGTAGATCTGTAACCTGGCCGGTGACGAACGAAGATCCCGCTGCAGAGAGTGAGCATGTGACTGGGGACTACCCTGGTCCATTAATGATTTGGGCCCGTCAATATGGCACTGAGATGTGAGTCCGTCTCGACGCTATCGTGACATTTGGCATTGACGTAGTAAATAATCCAATTAGCTCAAAGAGCCATTATTCACGCTAAGAGGATGACAGCGCTTTGGCCCTCTCGTGACTCGGATTGAGCCCAGACGTACCCTGATAGCGCGTCATGGCGACTCAGATCATCTGAGGGTTCCCCACTGAAACAATTCTCGTGGACTCAAAACATTACATGAAACATTTGCGTGATACGATTCTAGGCATGGAGTATATGTTTTATAATATACGTTCGCTTGCACGATATTCTCCGCGGGTGTTTTACTAGGGTCTCTACGCGACGTTGCATTACTTTCCAAGCTAACTACTCCATAAATTTAACTAAGCACAGAAGATCTCAGGTATGCCTGCTCACCGCGTGAATTGGCAATGCGACTCCATAATGCTCCATTGTATAATTTTAAAAGCTCCGCGTGAACGTTACATAGTAGCCTCCCCTCACTACATAAGTTCTCTGTGGTGATGTCGATCTTATGAGGTCACAATCGATCCTCTCATGTCCTGAAAAGATTCTCACTGTAAGCAAGGGCTACACTGTTGTGCAATTGAACTTGTCTTTAACCTCGGACAATCGACGTTTGGAGTCTTGGCGAAATGCAGCTCTTTTTGAATAGAGTTGGTCGATCAGCGAGTCGCTTGACGTGCTGCAGATCAGCGACATTTTCGTCGGCGCCACTGACATTGGGCATTGGCAAAGGGACTATTGTCTATAACGCTGCTGCCGTAGATCCGTTGAGTATTTGGTGTGAGATGACGCATACAATGGTCATACAGTAACGTCTTTGCTCATGTTACATGCCTCAGACCAACGGCTTTTGCTTCGGGAGCAGGTAGTTGACATGAGGTATGCAGAGCGAGGTTCTCTTATTGTTGAGTGATTTTGGAGGTGAACTGAAGGATTATGATCTAATGGAAGCTCGAAATCATGGACATCGCGTGTAATGATCTGCGCTTTGAGCAACGCTGGTGCACGAGTGTACTCCCCCATTACCTGGTCTTGACGCTGGATCTACATAAGCACTATTAAGTCAGATATTTACTAATCATGTCTCCAAACGTTGGAACAGGTGCTAGACCTAATGGTGTCCTCAAAAACTTACTGCTTCAGTATAGCAGCTCTACAATAGACATCGTTAAACCCTCAATTCGCAGCCATGTCAGTCCAGACATCCCCCAACTTGCTCAATCTGGCAATCCCTTCGCCAAGACATACGATAACTCATCTCATCATCCCCAACAACAATCTGTTTGCTCAATGAAGGCTTTGCCACGTGTTAACCTCACCAAATAAGCGAGCATATCCGCGTAAGCGTTATGAGGTCTACCAAGTCGCTACACCCAACTGACTTTACATAACATACCAGCACCGTCCATCACCAACGACAGGCTCGACTCTTATGGTCTCACTACCCAGTTATTTTAGCTTTGTGGTTGCTCAGATCGACTTCGAGCCCTGGCATACGGAATGCGCCTTGTCCCGTCCGCTAAGAGATTCCGGATCGCTTATGAAAACGGAAGGCAAACTTTATTTTTCTTCCTCGCGAAAGAGCGAGCATGGTATTTAGAGAGCGTGTCATCACATTCGTGGAGACGAGGGTTTGCTGGTTGTTTCTTCCCATGTCTTACATATAGCGTCACTTGTACGTGCGTACAGTATTAAACAACACGACATTCTCATACTAGATCGTGGACACAGTCACACCGCAGCCATGGCGATAGGACCGTCAACCCTTCTGGTCAGTATTATTGTTACAGTCTAATTCAAAAGCTAACAAGTATAGATCACAGAATGGACACTCATCGCCTTATCAACCATTGTCATCATCGCGCGAATCTACCTCCGACTCATCATCCAAAAACGAAGACTCATCGACAGCGACATATGGATGATTCTAGCATGGGCAGCTGGTATCACTGTGGCGTCGTTCTGCGTCACGTATGTTCACATGGGGGTGATGGAGCCATGGGTCGACGGCACTTTGAAGGATTATGATGGAACTCTCGAGGATAAAGAGTTTGTTCTCAAGGTATGGAATAATTGCTGTTATTCAGGTCAAGGACTAACATTTGGGTAGTTGCTTTGGATCTGTGCTTTGCCTTTCTTCACGGCGTTTTATCTCTGCAAAGCTGCTCTGCTTGCTGTTTATCGCCAGGTCATTCCTGTTCATATGCACAAGAGAAGAATGTTTCTGTGGGCGACTGCTCTCTATGTTGCTCTGTCTTATATTGTCACCATGGCTCTTCCGTTTTGTGTCTGTATCCCGGTCACCCGATTTTGGTTAGTCACCCTCACTAGATAAATGATCAAGTTGCTAACATCGATAGGTCATTGGAACCTGATAACAAATGTCCACATAATGCTGCAATGATGTTCTTGAAGACTTCTTGGGCGCTGCATTTTGCTGGCGATGTATTCAGTAAGCGCCTGATCTTGATGACATGACCTAAGCTAACATACTCAGTCTTCATTCTTCCTTGGCTCATTGTACCTGATCTCATGATCAAAGGATGGCTGCGAGTTGGTGTTTACTTGACCTTCCTTCTCGGCATCATCAACATGATCATCAGCATCGTCCGCTTCCATGAACTATTCATCGCCGGAGCCCACCGCAAGGTTTCAATCGTCGAAGCACGTAAGTATCTCGTCCAAACTCACATAAACCCATACTGACATACCTTTAGACTTCTGGAATACCTTGGATCTATATCTCGGTCTGGTCATCGCCTGTCTCCCCTCACTACGACCCTACTTCAACCTCGCCGCCAACTCACGCGCATTCAACAGCATCCGAGGAAAGGGAACAAGCCAAAGCAGTCGCTACACCACCGACTCCATCCAGAAACCTGAAGCAGCGAGACTTACCCAGGATCAATCGGGTATTTCGCCCAGTCGACCTACTAGACGTTTATCACATTCATCGCGAGATTTCGACTTGGAGTCTTGTGCTGGTTCGTCAGATTCACATGAGGATGCTAAGAATAAGGCTTTTGAGATTGAATTGGCTCGGGTTCGTACTCGTGCGAGGGAGTCATTGGATGAGTAGATGATGCACAGGGGAATAGTATATCAATGCGACTTGCACGAATACTGTTTATTAACCAAGTATGGTATGCGATTCTAACACTCTCATTAATTCTGGGATGGTGTTACAACTCATACTCCAACAAACCTAATAAAAGTCACTGTTTTCAGCTTCACTAAGTGCTAGAGTATTACACATCACACATGCACTAATACGCTTCCGGCCGTGAAGCCACTAGAGTTTATTTCACAAAGGGAGAATTTCTTAAAGACAGTCGATTGTATTGGTATGCTGTGGCGCCAGCTATCGAAGATCAACTACCAAACCAAGGCTAGACTCGAGCGTAATCTAGACCCGAGAGATCCAACTGTCCTTTTTTCTTCCCCCACCACCGAGAGACTTGTCGGGTCGAGAGCTCGCAAGAGGAATGAAGACCAGAGCCGATTGAACTTGCAGTAACTTGAAGTGTCTGATCCTTGGGTGCCCCACGTGCTGCCCCAGTGATCGTTCAATCCCCGTTGTCTCTGTCTTTCTTATACGTCTCGCAATCGCAATGTTGGTCCGAATCGTGTTTTCTCATCCACTGATATTTCGGTTCCCAAGTCAGTCCCATCAATAATCATATCAATACATTAATAGCCCCCCAGAAACGCCTTATGAGATTATTCCCCTGATTTCTAGTTAGCGTACTTGTCGAGGAAATATACCGAGGCCGTTTTGGGTTCTCACCTTTTACATCTGTTTGTTCTCCTTGGTCTTCTTTTGCTCCGTCTCGGACGAGTCTGACTTTTTGTCGCTGAGTGCAGAAACCTTCTCTTTCACTTTTTCCTTCTCCTTGATGGGCTTTTTAACGAGAAGCTTGCTGGTTTTACCATCAAAGTTGGGTATCAACTTGCTCGAGGGCTTTTTCTGCTTTTCATTTTGCGCTTTTTGTAATTTTTCTTTGAGCTTTGCCTTCTCACTCGGGGTCAAAGGCCGTTTCATCCAGGGAGGGAGGGGGCCCTTCCTTTGTTTTTTCTTCTGAGCTTCTTCCAATTCCTTTATCTGCTTATTTTTCTTCTTTGCCTCCCTGTTCCTTCCGATCTTGTCTCCAATAAGTAGCCAAGCCCAAAATGGTAGGATCCCGCCGCATCTTGGCGAAATCTTTGCCTTTTGCTCAACTCCTTTCTCTTCGGTAGGAGCTAGTCCGTTCTTGTGATGCTTGGCGGAGAAGCCTGGCCAAGGTACTAGGGGGCCGTTGAGCCTGAACTTGGGCTTCTTCTTCTTCTTCTCGAATAGCTTAAATAGAAGCCGACCTTTCCCCCCGGTCAAAATATCCAACAAAGACAGCGTACGCCCGCCTGACTTGTTTGTCTTCTTCTTTTTGCCTTTACGCCCCGGGTATTTGCTGCCCTGGCCATGCTTGGACTTTCCATCTTTGTTGTTGCTCTTATTGAGGGTCTCTTTGGGGGAGTTTCTGAGGACCTGGCGAGCCTTCTCTTTCTCGCTTCTTTTCCCGTTCTTAGGATTTTTAACGGAAGACTTCACCACCTTCGATTCGACTTTAGACTCGCTGTCATGGTCGATTGCAAGCTTATCGCTCTTTTGGGCTGAGTCATTAAAGTCCTTCTGGTCGCCTTTGTTATTTTTACTTTCGCTAGACTTGTACTTCTCGCCTTTGTGGGTTGTTTCGGTCTTCTTGTCATCCTTTGAAGAAACCTCCTCTGGGTATTCGGTCTTTGTCGATTCTTTGACTCCATTCTCTTCAGGCCTGTACTTTGATGCGTGCTTGTCATCATGGTGCTTGTACTTGTCCTTTTGCTCTTTCTTGTACTTCTCCCACGTGTCCTTCCACGCGTCCTTGTACTTGTCCTTGTACGCTCCATCTGTAGGCTCCTTATCGTCGTGATTCCCATGCTTGTCCTTGTACTTGTCCTTGTACTTTTTGTCTGAGGGCTCCTCATCGTCTTGATTCCCATGCTTGTCCTTGTACTTGTCCTTGTACGTTTTGTCTGAGGGCTCCTCATCGTCTTGATTCCCGTGCTTGCCCTTGTTCTTTTTCTCGTTCTTGTACTTCTCCAACGCGTCCTTCCACGCTTCTTTCCATTTATCCTCGTACGCTTTGTCTGTAGGCTCCTTGTCGTCGTGATCACCGTGCTTGTACTTGTTCTCGTTCTCGTACAATTCCTCTATGACCGTCTTCCAGGAGGCATTACCGTAGTTGGACTTGTTCTGATAGTGTCTGCCTGTTTTACATGGTGATCTCGCAACGACGACGGGGGATGGGCTGTCCATGTTCAAAGGATGAGCCACGACGTGGGTGGCTCCCACTAGGAGGACGAGGAGGAGTCTGGAAAGGCATAAAGGAGCCATTTTGGAAGATTAGGGGTAGAAAGTAAGGATAATGTGCAAGGGTGGAATGCCCCCTCTGACGTGGGAGCAAGATGCGGTGTCTTTCGAAAGGAGTTTGGATGAGGGAGCAAGTGCTGAATTTATAGACAAATGGACAGGGTAGAATCATACGTATTTTTGCGTTTTCCCGACATGGCTTGTGGGCTGCTCAATTACACCATCAACTCCAAATGCTAAGATATTTTGTTTAGAACGCCGAGGTTGACGACACGAAATGTTAACTCCACATGCAGCATACGGGATCGTTGACATCACCGTTCAAGAAATCTCTCTCAGTAGATTCTTCACATCTTGTCATCCCGAAACATTGACTGAAACATTACGCTGTACTCGAAGGAGATATCCCTCAGCGGATATAGCTCAAATCTCAACTCAATGGATGGCTCCAAGACTATAGAGAGAAGACCATGAGACTTTGATCAGATCTGCTCCAGATTTCTTTCTCGGACTTTGAGCTGAAGTATACTAATAACAAAGACGAGTAATGAGCCTGTTGATATTCTGACGTGCTTTTGTTAATACTTTGCTAACATAACTACCCCGTCCAGTGATAGCAGCATCTCCTTGACACCTTTCGCCTAGCTTCAGTGTTTTCAATTCTCTCACTGGATCCTTTCTCGGCCATATCCCAGCTCAAATTTCATAGTAGTAGCCACCGGCCACTTTAAAGATCCCGACACAAAACTGGCCGACCTATCGGAGACTTCATGTCAGCAAAAACAGTCCGCAAAGTCTCCTCACCAAAGACATATAAAACTCCCTATTGAGTCAATCTTATTGCCACAGCTCATTCAATCACCCGATAAATCTCTCAATTACCCTCACAATGTCAACCCCTCTCGAACTCTTCTCCCTCTCATGGGGAATGTATCCCCGCCGCGTCCTAATCTATCTCGCCGAGAAGAACCTCCTCAAATCACCGCTCATCAAAATCACAGAAGTGACCGTCTCCCCCAATAGCAACAGCTTAACGGCGCCCGGAAAACCTCAAGGCACAGTGCCAGTTTTGCGTCTTTCTGATGGAAAGTTCATCAAGCAGTCAATCGCCATTCTCGAGTACTTTGAAGACATCTGCGATAATCCGCAGCAGCCGTGGCAAGTTGAACTTGCTAAGGATGCTGGTGGCAGTATGCGCGGAAGGTCGGCGGAGGAGAAAGCACGCGTCAGAGAAGTTCTAGGTCTTGCGGATGAAGTCACCAGTCAGTTTGGGTTTGCGTGCCACAAGGGGACGGCGCTGTTCAACATGCTTGAGGAGACGCATGCAATTACTGCGAAACATGCTCTTGAATACTGCCAGAAGAATCTCAAACTGCTGGAGAAATACTACGAGGGGGATACTCGCTTTGATGGTGGATATGGACAGGTCACTATCGCTGATTGCGTTTTATACTCGACTCTTCACTTTGCCAAAGACCTCTACTCTCTGGATCTTCTGGCAGACCCTGAACTAGCTAGCCTTCGAGCATTTTATGCTTGGTTCAGCGGTAGAGAAAGTGTCCAGGTGCCGGAAAACCATTTCCCTGCTCAGATCAAGGAATTGGCCTGTCAATGGCTTCCTGTCGAGTAACTTTAGGTGGCGACAAGAACAAACTGTGTCCACGTCCACAATTTCAAACGCTTAACTCAGATAGAGATCATAGACTTATTATTATGCATAATACACAGAGTCATAGATAAACATCCACTCCACCACGATCATCATCTCGGGCCGTTGATAGCGCCGCGTCTCGGCTGCAGTCTTTCACGGCTGTTCCCCTCCCGAACTATTGCGGGGGTGGCGCATAAACTCCTTCGGATGTTTTACCTATCAAGTTCATGATTGATGTCATGTGAAACCAATCTCGTCATTGATAAATTGAGACATTTATCAGTACTCAAACTCACACAAAGACCAAATACTCATCATTCATTATGGGCACGACGAATGGAAGCGAGGCAATCAAGCCTCTGATGCTAATTGACGGTCAATTATAAGCCAACTCCCCGCCTGTCAATTGCAATGAACTGACGATATCAGTTGGTCGGCGCTTCTGACGGCAACACTTTTCCCCTCTTTAACCCAGCGACAGGCGATCAAGTCGCAGACGGTAAGACACAAACAATCCCCGCTTTGACCATCTGCTAAAACTGTCTTTATCAAGTCCCCGAAGCCACAAAAGACGATGTCAACAACGCCGTCGCGGCTGCTCAGCGTGCGTTCCCCGCATGGTCTGCTTTAGATCCCGCCAAACGCGGAGGCTACATGAAGAAGCTCGCGGGTCTGATCAGACAACATAACGACGAACTGGCTTTACTCGAGGCCAAATCAATGGGCCGTCCACTTCCCGAGTTCTTTGAGGGGTACGCCGCTGCTGGGAGCTATGAATACTATGCCGAGGCTTGGCCTCATATCCAAGGCCAGGCGAGTCTTAACACGCCAGGCTATGTGACCATGACTCTTCGTCAGCCATTCGGTGTTGTCGGTGCTATTATCCCCTGGAACGCCGCTCTCCTCTTCTTCGCGGGGAAAACTGCCCCCGCGCTGATCACCGGGAATACAGTCGTGCTCAAGTCAAGCGAGAAAGCACCGCTCGGCGCAGCCAAGTTGGCCCAGCTGATCCACAAAGCGGGTTTTCCACCTGGTGTCTTCAACGTCATATCGGGCCATGGTAACCCCTCAGGAGCCGCTCTCTCATCACACATGGACGTACGCGCAATCTCGTTCACTGGCTCGGGACGAACAGGACGGGCGATTCAGGAAGCAGCTGCCAAGTCTAACCTGAAGAAAGTCATTCTTGAACTCGGTGGCAAATCGCCCGTCATTATCTTTGATGATGCGGATATCGAACAGGCGGCTAAAGACACTATGCACAGTATCCAGTGGAACAGTGGACAGGTCTGCATGGCGAATTCTCGCGTTTACGTGCAAGATACCATTGCTGGGAAATTTATTGAAGCTAGTAAGAAGGTACTTGCAGCTGCGAAGCCAGGTGATCCAACGCAAAAGGGTGTTGATCACGGTCCGCAAGCGGACAAGACTCAGTACGAGACTGTTCTGTCTTATATAGATGAGGGTAAAAAGTCGGGAAAGCTCGTTCAAGGTGGAAAAGGAAGCTATGACAAAACGGGAGGCTTCTTCATTGAGCCGACGATCTTTCTGGACACGGCTGAAAATGCGAAGATCATGAAGGAGGAGATCTTTGGGCCAGTGGTGAATATCAACGTCATCAAAACAGAGGAAGAGGCTATTCAGAAGGCGAATGATACAGAATTTGGACTGTATGCAGCGGTTTACACAAAGAATATTGATCGAGCTATGAGGGTCACTCAACAGCTCAACTCGGGCTATGTCGGTATCAACTGCACCAGTCCCACGACGGCAAGAGATCTTCCTTTTGGTGGATACAAGTCTTCGGGGCAGGGAAGAGAGGGATGGCTTTATAGTATGGATAACTTCTTGGAGGTCAAGAGTGTGATGATGAAGGTGGACGCGGGCGGTTCCAAATTGTAATTAGGGCCATGAGATTCCCAGCCTACAACACTAAATTCCACTTCTGCTTCTATGGACTAATACTTGCTACGCTAGGTTAAGCTAATATTGAGTAAGAGCCGATTTGTCCAACTGACGTTGGCCCCCTATCCTGGCTCATTAATGCTAATGACCTGGCCCAAAAGACGGCTTCGAGCAGCGCTCAATTACTAACGGCAACACGTGTACTATAAACGAATTCTAGTAAGCAACAGCCCGAGCAGACTTTCCGGATTTATCGTACCGTAGTTGAACACAAATCATACTCATCGACGGGTTCATGGCGATGAATATCTTGGGCTGTAGTGCCATAGGAACAGACCAGATCGCCGTAGCCTTCAGCGCACTCGAGGAAGAGTTCGTGCCAATGCGGATGGCTCCCGACTTTATATACCTTTGCCTTTGGACCACAATATCCTGCGTGGGTGGACGTGGCGAGGAGGACAATTGGGAGGAAGGTGTAATAGGTGAACTTTATTTTGAGATAAGGTTAGATTAAAACGAATTCAAAAGAAGAGGTCAAGTAGAGAGAGGAGCAGGTCGTCTAAATATCTCAATTTAAAATTGCTATTAGGACCATATGAACGTTAAAGAGTAACTTAGTGTCTTAGTTAATTATCATAGCTTGTAATACGAGCAGGAAAGTTCAAGCTTACAGATATAAAGAATATCCCACCAATGGAGGATTCTTATAATTATCAGAGGCATAATATGGTTACATTAAGAACTATTCTTACCTACTAATTGGCTTTTACGTATAATTAAGTTCTCACCAGCGTTACAGCTAAGTAGTTATAGTCTGTAATCCTTGTATGATTACTTCTTATAGGTTTGCTAGGGTAAATAGCGTTCAGTACTAACTTATTCGTCGGCAAGCGACCTTGATGCAGTCCCTACACCGCTTCCAGTTCTCTCAGCAGCACTCAGACTCTTCTAATCCATCCAGAAAGACTCCAAGTCCAGCAAAAACTCCAAGTCCACGTTGATAAAGCTCTTCCAGAGATCAATCTCCCTCAACCACGGCTTCGTCTGCATCGCAAACGCAACAGCCGTACAAAACCTCAACAAATCGTCCTCATCCACCCCCATAACCAATATCAAATCCCCCCTATGCATAACCCTATCACCAAACTTATCCTTCAGCACATCCAGCCTCTTCCCAGTAGTGTGATGCGCACTGAATTCACTACCAGGCATATCCTTCGGGACAAACTTCCACTCCCACGATCGGCCCCGACTATCGAGGAAGCTTGTATTTCTGCGGTTGAACATGCCTACCATGAAGGGGTAGTAGTGCGGTGCTGACCAGAGGCGCAGAAGGGCGAAACGAGCGGTGGGATGCTTTGAGGAGAATGTACGGGCGGTGGGGATTACTTGGGGCCATTTGGAGGGGTCGACGAAGCTGGGGGGGTATGTCATGGGGAAGTTGCCGTATTGGTCTCGGTAGTTGATGAAGAGGTCGAGTTTGTCGGGGCGGTGGGGTTCGGTGTTGGCTGTTACCATACCGAGAACAACTTCAGGATGGTTCTGCATATACGCTGGGCCTATAACACCAGCTTGATACACTATTACCCGTTAGTAATGTCTTGTAGCAGCGAGGGACAACGAACAATGAGCGATGATAGGACGGACTGCGAGACTCCATTCCATGGGGTACACATCCCCAAAGTATCTCTCCGTCTTATAAAACTCCTTCCACTCCTTCCAGAACTCCTTCTCCCTAAATTTATAGCTCGTTCTCGTCCTTCGATCAGGCCTCACTTTGCTTCGTTCCTTGGGATCAAAGACTCCTGATTTTCTGAACTCGTCGCACTGGCTTGAGTTGACAAACATGGTTGGTAACTTTGCAACATCCGAGTTTGGGAAGAACATGGCGATCATGGCGAATGCTTGGACGATGTCTTGCACGATAAAGCTATGTGGCCAGGGATACTGCGGATCCTGGACGTAGTCGTCGTAATCGCCGCGAAGGTCAAGCCATTCGAGAATGTCGGCTATGAAAAGGATCCAATCTGTTGAACCTACGTGATGAGTCTTGAGCATAGCGCGGAGTGTTTCTTGGAGGAGGTTGTATTTGGCGTTGTACCCTGGTTCGAGATCTCCAGCGTGGAAAGACTCCTTGAAGCCTGTTCTTGTTAGCATAGATCACAGGCTGAAGTGGCGAGATACTTACTAAAAGCCCTGTCTCGCTCCATCATCTCCATAGGATCAGACTCCTCAAGCCGTCGATCATACGACAGCGTCTTATACGAATTCAACAGCCCCGTCCGCTGAAGGAGTGCCTTCTGCGATTTCTTCAACTTATCACTCCTCGCCTGCAAAAGCGCCGTCTCTCAGACCTTAGGCAGACCCCAAATATTATTCTCATCATCATACTTCGCCATACGCATCGCCTTCATCGGATCCTCTCCCTTATTTATAGCCTCCAGCCCCTTGACAAAGTGTCTAGCCGTACTAGGCAGAATGCCATCCTCGATACTCGCAACACCATTCCTAATCTCGCGGAACGCAACACTCTTCCTATCAGAGGTGAGTTCGTCAGGGAAGAGAATAGCGTCTTCGATCTCGTTGGCTTTGTTGTAGAACATGTATGGCGATTCAGCTAGTTCGGTGTCTTTGCGCATGGTGACTTTTTTGTTGCTCACGTCGAAGAGTCGGAATTCGGATCTTTCGTCTGCGATGGTGTCCCACAGGCTTTTGAGGTCCTCGCCGGGTTTGATCTGGCGGGTGCGCATGGTCTTTTCGTTGCGGTGGAGGCTGCGGAGGAGAGATTCCATGTGGACGTACATGTCGCGAGGTGTTCTCATACGCCAGGCGTTCCGGAGTTCCTAGCCAGAGTCAGAGTTAGTGAACATGCTGGAGATTAGGGGACTTACCATTACGACAATGTTATAGAGGTCCATGTGTGGCTCGCCGGGTACAAAGTCCCAGATAAACACATCATAGTAGTCATCAAACCCAAACCTCCACTCTCTCAGAATATCCGTCAACTTCATAAAATCAGGCCCAACCTCTAGAATATTAAACCAATCATTCTTCGAAGCCCTTCCAAGACCCTGCTTCTTCCGATACGTCCAAAGCTGCTCATCATCCGGCGCAGTAATCACACGCCCAGTTTTGCCATCCCGCACCATGACAAGAAGCTCTCCCCTCCGCATGAGAAGATACTGCAGAAAGCGTCTGGTAACGGGATCATTCCGCTTCATGTTTCCAACGAGAATGTTCCTCGTCTCAACGATATCATGCTGCCGACGACCTTGGCTTCGTCCGCCGATTTGGTGATGGTGACTATACTTGTCTGCGTCAAAGTCTGTGAAGTAGGGGAAGAAACCAAGTTGTTGGAGTTGCTGCATGAAGCGGTCTTGGCCCCAGGACGTCCAGTTCGATGCTGGGAAGTACTGCCACAGCGTGAGCAGATTAAGATCAGAGAACTCGGACCAGTTTCTGCAAAGTTGGATGGCATGCTTTAGATCGCAGTCCTTGGCCATGACGGAGAATTGGAGCCATCCATCGCGAGACATGGCATTCTCACTAGCATGATTCCAGATACTCTTCCCACAGATGGTAACCTTTGTCTTTCTCTGACGCTTCGATTTCTTGGCCTTTTTCTTAAATCGATGGCTTTCGACTTCTTTGATCACTCGTTCTTTAAACCAATCATCAGTGTGAAGATGATGATATCGCTTATCGCCTTGCAGTAGCTCCTCCATAGTTTCATCGTCGTCGTCGTCTTCGTCTTGGACGGGGAGGTCATCGTCTGCTTTGTCGCCGCGGGCGAAGTCGGCACATGCGTCGCGGATGTCTTGAAGCGTTGGTTCAGCGACCTTGAGGCAGAGATCTCGCAGATCAGCTTCTGTGACGGAAGTGTCGTCGAGGAATTCTTGGACAGTTGTAGCTCTAAGGGCAGCGGGGAGGAGAGATGCTTGTAAGAGGACGAGACGGCAGAAGAGGAGGAGTTTGATCTCCCGAATGTCTCGGATTAACTCGTCTATCTCGTCGTCTTCCATTGGAGCAGTCTTGTCCCATGTCTCATGGGGGTTCTCGATAGTACCGACGAGTTGCATGCCAGAGATATTATCCAGGTTCTTCTTGACGCCCTGACTCAGTCACTTTCTCATCTCCTCCTCAGTCTCGATGTTCTCCTTATCCGGCTCCTTTAGCTCAGTCTCTGTGCTGTGCTTGCCGCTGGCCTGCATGGCAAGGAGCTTCTTTTGTCCAAGAAGATTTTGAAGTTCTTCCAGTGGTGAGCTATTGGCGGCAGCATTGCTCTTCCCTTTATTTTTCTTCTTGTTCTTCAGCTTCTTGGTTGGTGCGGGGACCTCTTCAGCGGGTGCAGGTTCTTCTGCAGGTTTGCTCGACGATACACCAGTCGAAGCGGGCTTCTTGACAGCAGGGTCGTCAACTTCAACTTCCATCCACAAGAAGTGCTTGATCAAGTCAATGTATCGGTGTCTCTGCTCATCCTGTATATCCTCAATAGGATCCCAGGCCTCGTCATCTGCGTCTTCATTCATAGCCATTCGCTCTCGGTATGCTTCCTCAAGAAAGGCATCTTGAAGCTTCTGCTCCTCCCTCTTGCGCATCAATTCCATCCTAGCTTCCATCTGCTTCATGTGACGCTTGAACAGAGCAGCTTCCTGTTTGAGTTTCTTCTGCTCTTTCTCATGATTTGCTTCTTCGTCGTCTTGTGCATCGCGCACCCATGAGTACCATTGCTCTTTCTTGTACAGAATAGCCATGAGTCGCTTCCGGGCTCGACCAAGGGCCAGAAGGACGATATGGCGGTGACTAACGAGCTTGTCGATGTATGCCTGGTGACCATAGTCATAGCTGATTGAGTAGAAATGAGCGTGATGCTTCCTGCGAGCTTCAATCACTCGATTGAGGGTGTTCCATTTGACGTGGAGATGATCAACAACTTCCTCCATCTCTTTGCTGTCGCTGACACCGCTAAAGTCATCGTTGGCCAGCGGGACGTGCGTCTCTGCCAGGTAAGTAGGCGGGTCTTTATCGAGAGCATCAAGCTGAGCATTTCGCCGCTTGTAGCCAATGTACAGGCCGTGGGCTTGTCTTGCATGCAAAAGGCAGAACAGCCCATTTGCGTGAGTAGCCTCTTCCGTGCATCGCTGCTGATCAGCGAATCGCAGCGCCTGTCATTAATTACGTGAGCCTCGTTGATTGCATAGTAGATAGTTTCAAGTCCTTATCTGGCACTACGGCACAATTGGAGCCATGGAAATTGAGATACTTGCTGATAATTGGCGATTTTGGGTTTGAGACCGTGAACCTCAGGTTGGGCTTCAGCTCCTCGAACCATGATAAGATAAGAGCACATCGCTGACTAACACATCTTTCGGCACTTAATCGACGACGCGTCTTGTCATGCGGGGTATGATTCCTTCGCGTGGAGACGCGTCACATACCCTGGACAATCTTATAGAACCTGTAATTATCACGTATTTATCCTAATTTCATCTGGCAATATCGTTTTCTAGACAATGAACTAGAATGCGCTATAAAGTGTGTTTCGAGAAACTATTTCTGATTATTAAAGTCTTTACCTTAGCATAGCCGTTGTATCCTAGCCGTCCAAACACGTGCAGTACCTATCTGAACATATACTGTGCTTTAGATATGTACTTTTGGGAAGTTAAGAGATTTTATTTAGGCCTATTGCCTTAAAGACATTATCCTTTCTCGCCATTACAATTATAGGCACTAATACACACCAGGCAAGATCCTGTATCTAACCTTGTTCTTATACTCATCCCAGTCCTTGCCATACTTCTCAATGCAAGCAGCATCATCCCTTCTCTCCCGATGAATAAGCAGGAACCCAAACCAAGCCGAATAAAAGTACGTAAACAGCATACCCCAAGGCGCGGCCCCGTCCGGAGTCACCAGGCGACCATCAAGCATCTTGACAACCTCGTTTCCAGCTACAGCACTACCAGCTGGCAGAATGACATAACCAGCGAGCTTCGTTGGCAGCGAAAAAGGAAGAGACTGAAGCCAATCGCCAAAATAGTTGATATGACGAGCCATTCCCCACCATCCGCCGGTCAAAAGCTTGGTTCCGCGCTTGGTCTGGATGAAGGTCATGTTTGCGAAAGCAGGGTGGTTGGGATCTTTGCGGAAAAGAGCCTTTTGGTTGTTGGAGGATCGGAAGATGTACAGCCCGATTGCAAAGACAGTGGCAATAGCGGAAACACCAATAGGTCCCAGATGAACGGGATAGACAGAGAGGTAGCGGCACTGAGTCGAGTAAAGGAAGGGGACCCAGACCATGTTACCCCAAGTAAGCATAAATCCAAGACCATCTTGCGTGATGTCCATCATACCCAACAGTCCAAGTTCTGAGTACTGTCCTTCAAGCACGTAGTAAGCTTGCACCGTAGCGATGACCAAGATACTGTCAGAAACATAGCCGTAGCTGCGATACTGCTGAGCGATAAAGGCACAGTTGAACAAGATCCAGCCTGTAAGAGCAGTGCGCATCTCTAACCAAGACTTGATGTCGATCTCACCGAAGATAGGAAGCGTGACGCGAGGGTTGAGTTCACGGCCGATGAAGAAGTCGTAGATGATGCGGCCGGTGTGTCCACCTCTAGCTAACTCGCGCAGTTCGGGGTTACCTTTCTTGACGGAGAAGCTGCCGACGTAGACGTAGAGTGAGACGATAAAGGTTAGGACGGTACTGGTAGTGAGGAGTTGGAGGTAGTTGGTGGTCATGAAGGTCCAGACTGGAAATTCAGCGCCATAGATGTAAGTCCCAACAGCGCAGGCGACCAATTGCACAACACTTGAGGAAAATGCTACAATTTTGTCAGTTTCACTCCCCAAGCAATGCAATCCAAGGAAATACCTACAATTGAAGCGATACTTGAGCTCCTTGCCCGACTCTCTCAATTTCGTCCCATAGACCTCCTGCGCCGGCAAAACGCGATAAAGCACCAGACTCAGAAAATAATAAGCAAGCAGCCATCCCGTCACCTCCCAGCTCATGAATCCCCAAATGCCCTCTTTCGGCCAAGGCGTTTGCTCCTTGAATTTCTGCCACGTCAATGTTTTGGGCTCAAGAAGAGCTGGCGCCGGACACCCTGAGACGTCGTTGCAGCCGAGATAGAGAAGCTGCATGAGAATTGGAAGACCAAAGACGATGCCTGTGGTGCCGATGCTGGTGGGAGTTAGTGGTGAAGGGGAGAGGGTGAGGAAGGGTGCTTGCTTACGGGCCGCCGAATTCGTATTCTGGTGTTTTTGGGGCCTTCATTTTGAGGGACAGCTGAGAATAATGAGTGAGTAATTTAGTGAGAGTGTTGTATTGGAGTATTTGGTCAGTGAGTGAAAGTGACGATGTTGATGCTTTTATTCATGTAGAAATGTCGTCAATTGATATCGACCCATTCTCAAGTCAACGGAAGAGCTCAACCCGGCCCACAGCGATTAAAGATACCCGAAATGTGTCACCAGTGATTGGATGATGTAGTTACTTAGTGGAGGATGATCCTGTTCCCCATACGAATACGGAAGCGAAAAACACACCAAAAAACATGAGCACATCTCACTATAAAGCTATACTAACAATCTGCTAATATTGTCAACCTCGGAGTCCGAGGAAGCCTTGAGCTTCTGGACTCCCCCAAAAACAGTGGATCAATTTCATGCCTTGGAAAAATTGCCGAACCCAATCAAAACAATCCATTTGCAATTGACTTTCTACCGTGACATTCTCCCCCCACGACTTTTACAGGGTCTTCTTCCCCAAGATCTCATTAATCTCATCAAGGTGCTCGGAAAAGTTGTCAACCAAATTATCCCACATCTTGGGCTCGTGCTCGTGCTTCTTGTTGCTGTTCCACGCCCAGTCTGTGATGGTCAGTTGTCTGCAGCTCTCAAACATGAATGCCACTGCGCCCTTGGAGATTTGCATCTGCGGCGGGGGCTGAGCGGATGCTGCTTTAAATTCCTGCAACATGTTAGTATCAGAGCGATGGGAGTTGATGTGAAGGGATTTACCTCGTAGGCTACACCGTGAGGAACCCAGCCGCACTCGAACGATACACCACCAGGCTGAAACTCATCAGACCGTCCTGCATACTCTCCATAAATAAGCCCCATCAGCTCCGAAGCTCCATTGCGATGATAATACGGTGGCCGGTACGTATGCGACGCGACATCCCAACGCGGCGAAAAGATGAGAAAGTCCGCCAACGGCGCATTCGCATCGCGCGAAGCAGCTGTCAAAACGCAAAAGATGGACGGATCAATATGATCAACAGAGATAGACCCAACATTTACAAACTTGGTGAGATCATACTTGTAAGGCGCGTAGTTCCCATGCCAAGCAACAACGTCAAAAGGGCAGTGGTTCTGCGTGCTCTTAAAGAAGCGCCCGCCGAGCTTATACACAATCTCCCACGGATCATCACGCGTAACAGTGTAATTAGCCTTGGGGTACAAAAAGTCCCTCGCGTTAGCAAGGCCGTTTGAGCCTAGAGGTCCCAGCTCGGGGAGTTCAAAGTGCGAGCCCCAGATTTCGAGGATATAGCCCCTGGTTGGTCCTTCGACAGCGACCTTGAAGCGTTGACCGCGCTGGATGACGCAGATTTCACCGGGCTGGACGTAGAGATTGCCGAATTCAGTTTGGATGTCGAGATTGCCTTGCTGGGCGATGATGAGAAAGTCGCCGTCGGAGTTTACAAAGGCGCGCTTCTCCATGCTCTTTGTGGCGGAGAAGATGTGTGTTGCGAGACCTTCGCGGAGGGTAGGGTCGCCTGGGAGTATTAGTGTTGTTGGATAGAGAAGGGTAGGGGATGTACCTGAGCCGGCGATTGTGCGGAGGCCAGAGATGAAGTCGGTGCCTTCGGATATGTCAAAGGGGAGCTTGGGGTGTTAGCCGCCGATAGTAGTAAAGTTAGGTAGTCGGCTCACGTACCCATGCCAATTGAGTTGGTGAGATTCTGACGGCAGGGTTAAGAGGCAGAAAGCAGCTCTCCGTCCCTTCAACCTTGGGCATATCCGTCTACCTACGTCAGTAACAGCAATCCCCGGAGGCGTTGACACTTACGAATCCTTGGTGAGCAACAGCAGGTCTCGCGCGGTACAGCCACGAATTCTTGTTGGCTTGGCGAGAAGCACCAAACGACGTGGTCATCTGCTCAGCATAAAGTCCGAATCTGACACATCGCGGGCTATTCTGTCCCTGGGGAATAGTCCCAGGAATAGCCTCTGATTCATGGTGGTTGTTGAAGCCAGAGAGGTACGTATACGGATCATTCTTTCGAGTCGCAAAGGAGGGAATACTCCCATCCTTTTGGGTCTCTGCCCAGTGAAAGATGTTTTGGTAATCCTCTGATGGTGCCATGATGAATGAGGTGAGCAGTGGTTGATTCTGAACGTAGAGGTGAAGGAGATCCGGGAATGGCGGAAACGGTCGAGGCAGTGTTTATATAAATCAGTAGATAAGGTGCACTTGCCGACCAGATTATACGGTAGTGCACTTCACCCCGCTCCTTGGCTAGACTACCCCATCGGCGGCAGTTGGCCCGAGGCTTAGCTAGGTAGCGTTAGGTTCACCCAAGCCAGGAAATAAGTGGGAATTTGGGATCCACGATCTACGTAATCTATGCTTACTGTTCGATCAGTCAGACGAACTTTATGGTTGCAAGTGGACACCTCGGATATAGAAAGCGTCAAGTTGAGGGTGTATCGGAAATACAGACCATTGATACATCGCTTTTCATAGGATGTTGCCAGTGATGGTGTTTGTTGTTCTGATGTCAGCTGATGCTAAGCCACAATTCTTAGTTTCAAGTGACTGTTTTAGTCGGAAGCATACCGCCGATCACTCGTTGTAAACTTCACAAAATAGCTGTTCCCTCCCCTCCAGGATACAAGATCCACGACCGGGGTTGCCTGTGTTCGCAGCCTAAAGCTTAACCTTATAGGCGGCAGTCACCCTCCTAGACAGAATGTCAACACATCATTCTCACAAGACTGCTTTGATAATAGTGTCTGCTATTTTGGGGTCAGATAACTGTAGACCCCTAGATTGTATCTCAGACCGCTTTAGTCATCATTGTAGTGCCCAGTAAGAAAATCATAATGCGTACTCAACGACATCTCACTCGCCTCCAGAATCCAATACCCAGCACCAGGGCTCTCTAGATGATACGGAGGCCTCGGATAGCTATCGGCATAAGGTAGCTGCACGACATCAAGCCCGCCCTCATACCCATCCTCATCTCCCTCGGCATTTCCGAGCGTCCGCCAAAACTGGCTGTAGGTGATCTGTCGGCCTGTAGTTGCGCTCCGCATCTGACCCCACGAGATACGCGAGAACCACTCCATGGGGATAGCGAAAGAGCAGTCTTTGATTGCTCGTGCCAGGGTATCGAATGACGCGATTAGTTCATCTGGGTCTGGATGGTAGATACCCGCGCCGCACCATTCTACTGAGACGTAGAGACGCTTGAGGTTTGGGAATCGGGAGCTGGGAAGGATCAGGTTGGTGACATCCTCGAGGACGTTGTCTTTGGTGATGGGGGCTTTGATCTCGAGAGAGGTTATCTTGGCGAGATGGTGGGAGGGTATGAGCGATGGGAGTTCAGTGATTGTTGCTTCGCCTGAGAGAATGATGGTGTTTGTCGAGTAGAGAACATCAATTGCCTCTGCGTAGCTTCTCGCAGTGTCAGTCGGTGCTGATAGATAGATAGGGAATGCTGACGTACTTTTGCCGACAGGACTGCAGCCAACCCAAGATGCCGATATTTTCAGGCGGTGGTTTTGGGACATTGATCGGATCACAGCAGCGATCAATCCAAGGACCTGGATTGAGGCCACCGCGCGTCATGGGCCCTAGCTCCGGGTCATACTTTCGAACGCAGATGCATCCATTCCATGACCAGACTTTCCTCTGCGGATGGCCTGGATCGGCTTGTTCATCTGGAGCACTGAGCTCACCCAGTTCAAGGTCTGTGTTACAAACAGAAGGGTCAAAGGCGAGATGCATATGAAGACGTCTATCTCCAAACGCCAATCTCAGAATATCGCGTCTCAGATTAGCAGGCACCTTGAACCAGAACGACTGCTGAAAAGCCGCAGTTGGTCGCTGCAGACTCTTATCCTCATCATCACTGAAGCCTGGAGGTGTAAGTGCACGAGTTCGCGTAGACGGCAGCGTTGGGATCAAGTGTCTATAGTCTCGCCAGTCGCGATCTGGTCCAAAGTCTGGTGAACAAGCTGGTCCGGGAGCTGCTCAAATATCAGCACATGTCGAAACGAAACAAGTGACTGGGAGAATACAGTCAGAGCTTGGTGAGTTGCCTCTACTGAAGGAAAAGTCTGGTGATGGGAAATCGACTGGGGGAGGTATTGGACTTGAAGGCGCCATGTTGGAGTGAGATGTTGAGAATGAGTGAGTGAGAGGAGTAGGCGAATGGAATTAATTAACCTGCAGTCACGTGAAAGGCAAGCAAATTATGGTTGTTTCAGGTCCCGCCGCAAAAGATGGAGAATTCACCTAATTCTCGTGTGAGGAAGTGCAATTATCGATCTACATAAGATTATTACTCTGCTGTTGACTTTCTTGTGCTTTCTGTTGTTATTGTCTACTTGAGGTAGGGTTTGTGCCGCAAACGTACTACAGGCTAGTGCAATGCAATTGACTGCGAATTGCTCTACAGACTCTACATTAAAAAGTGACATATTGATCTTTCAAGAGTGCATATTATCTTACATTACTATTTACGCAATACGTAATATTCTATCCAACCTGTCTAACTCTTGGCAGTAACTAAGGCAACCCCAACTTCTGTTTGAGGCGGGTAAAATCTCGAGCCTCACCGTCCCTGGACCAGTCAAATTGATCTAGGTACCTAAAAGTCTCCGTTAGAAACTGGAATGATGATCAAGTCGTTCGATTCACTTACATCATGAAGGAAAAGAGTGCCAACGAGTCAGCGTTCTTAGTAGCCAGCTTGGGGCCAGAATAAGGGCTTTTGTTGCCATTCTTGTCTTTATAAGTACGCGCCAAGTTCATAATATAGCGAAGGCCGTCTTAAAATAATTAGCATACTTTCTACAGTACTCTTTGCTCAACTTACAAGTTGCCTGCTTTCTCTGCTCCTTCTGATCGAGTTCTTGCTGCGAAGGAGGACGGGTGTAGTATTCGACCCCGCCCGTGACCTTGTGCTTGTATCTTAAGAAGCCCTTATCATTAACAGCGACTTGATCCTGGATGACTATACAACGTTAGGCTAGGACCAAGGTAGAATGCGTAGCGTGACTCACTGTGCTGTAGGTTGCTGCCCTGAACGCCACCGAACCAATGCATGAGCTCGTGATAAAGCTGGGTGGGGTTAGACACCCAATTCGTCATGATGTTATCACCCAGCGCAGCAGAAGTCTTGTACTGCCGAGGTGTAACGCGCGCCCTTCCAGCATCAGACGTCATCCTGGGGCATATAATAACGAGATCATCTCTGGACGAGATAAGAGCCTCTCGGTTGCCAATGCAGTGTCCAACAGAAGCTGCTTGGGTCTGTCTAAAGTCCCAACGGTTGGCGTAATAGAATGCACCTGCGATTTGACCGCCGTTCTGGATGTAGCGGCTTACAGCTGGCTGGTCTCTTACCCTGCCAACACCAGGCTCGGGCTCTTGGTCCACGTCGTACCACTGGAAGACATCGTCACCACAGACGATCAAGGGCTTGGCGTTGGGTTTCTGGGAGAGGATTGGACTGAAGCCTTTGGCAGGGTTGTTTTGAGACGAGGGAAGAGTGTTGGCCGTCTTGGCGTAAATGTCTTGTCAACGTTAGCAACGATAGTTAATTATCCGAGATGATTAGTGCAAACCTCTCAGATCCTCAATGTACTTCTGCGTGTCAGCATCGTGGCCCTTGGGGTTACCCATGAATCCAAATATGCTAAAAGCAGCAGCATTGATACGCGCCCACTTGACAGCACCGTCAGGATCAGAGTTCCTGTCCGGCATTCTTGCAAGGAGAAACTCAAGACTTGTTCTCGCAGCCTCAGCAAGATCAATTGACTGCGTCAGAGCATCCTTGATGTCGTTCTCGAAGCCATTGCAGCTCGGGTCAATCTCCCATGGATCCAGTGATGCGTCGACTGCGAGTGCAGAGCTGGAAAGACCAGCGGCTAGCAATAAGCTGGAGAAACGCATAATAGACAAAAGGCAATAGGGTACTGTAAAGAGTGACTGGTTTAAACGAGTGACTGCGCCTAGGAGGAAGGCGACAAAGAGCGAATGACTGAAGGACAACCAAAACGAATGATAATGTATGTATGTATATTACGTTCTAACGAAATGGTAGAGAGTGTCTTATCCTTGAATGTTTATCTCCATGTAGCCCCTGCAGTAAATTGGCATAAGCTACGCCTCCACTATCAAGATGACATCCCCACAAATCAGCCCTGGGGGTTTCATCCTTTGATCCTACGCTGATTGACGAGTCTCAGAGACTTCACTAAAGAATGAACAGACCATTGAGTATCGGCCCGGCCGGACGATGCGTTGGAGCAGCTTCAGCTCCCTTGAATTTCATATGAAACTCCATAATGATTGGTCATGAACAAACAGTCAGTGGACGGAGAAGAAGACTCCCCACATTCCGTGCCGTTTTGTATTTCGCTTATTGTCGATCCTTTGGCTGTGCCTCACAAGGCAATTGTCGGCAATTATTTTCGCATGCCAATAAATGGGAGATGTGTGCTGAGATTTTAGGGTGCGCTACTGTGAGCGAAGGATTTATGGTTATCTGACGTTGTCAAATAGCGCAAATGACAGTACAAGATTGTGCAAGTAATAGCTCTGTATTGATTGTAAATAGACGAATCACTGTACTTCAACGAGATGTATTGACTGGGCAGGAAGTGATAGGCGAAGGATTGCTTTCTCCGATGGATCAACATGCGCGCTCCATCTCACCATCTCCATAACAGCAAAGACGTACAACACCCAATAAGCATAACATAGCTCCGAGATAAAATTCTCAATGCAACAGTGATATCGACAATCAGCCTTGGCTTACCAGGTTCAAGATCCAACTCAATTTCACCGAGTCCTTCCCGTTACATTCGCAATGCACGGCCCCAAGTCTCCCAACAAGGCTGAGCATCAGCAGCTCCACAACGTTTCAAGTAAGTTAATGAAGCTGACTTGTTTCAAGGATCGATAGATTAAGCTCCACTACCAGCCATGACGGGTATATCCTCATGGTACATTCATTTCATGAAAAGCCCTGCCCTCTGTCACTGTATCTTGCCTTCTGTACCGACATTCTTTCATTCGTTTTGGGATTATACTCATTCATTCGTTAATATCGGTATAGTCGTTCACTCTTTTTTGCCACGTTCGTTACAATAATGCAGCAGCCTTGGAAGTTGCGCATTCTTGCGCTGTGTCTTGCCACGTCGTTGTCGGGAGTTTCTGCGCAGGACTTTTCTACGACGACAGGTACGGAGACCTCCACGGACTTGGGCTCCGTTTCGGCTTCAACTGAAGTTGCTCTGCCCGAGACAACCACTTCAGAAGTTGTTGTTGACCAAGCTTCTTCGTCTGCTACTTCCGAAGCTCAAGTACATATTCCTACCACTTCTGGGGATGAGGAGACAACTCAGATCAATGTTGCTCCTGTTTCAAGCGATGAGAGTAGCCAGGTTGTAGAGCCTACAACAAACGTTGCTCCACCAGTTGGAACATCTGAGTCTACTGGTGCTGGTATTGAGACATCTTCTCAGCCCGAGCAGTTGTCTGATACTGCTACCACCAACAATGACATCCCCGTCAACACCGCCACTGGCCATCCCGTGTTTCCCAACCCCATCACACAAGAGACTGAGCCTGGAACCCAGTCCACCAACGTCGCTCCAGTAGACCACACCACAACAGAGCTCTCTGGTGTTGCAACTAGGGTTACCACCGATGCCACTGATATCCAACCCCCGCTTGTTTCTACTCAGACTGGCGGTGCACCTGTGGACCTGACCTCGACCGAACCTTCTGGTGTTCCTCTTGAGGCCACTACAGTTTCCACTGATGCTGCAACTGGTATCCAGCCGCCTGTTCTGTCTACCGGGTTGACTGAGGTCGCCGAGCCTACCACCCAGGCGACTGAGCCCACCACTCAGCTCCCCATCCCAGACGCCACCACTGAAACCTCGGCAGCTGCTCAGCCTACAACCGATGAAGCACCCGAGGTCTCAACTGACTCTACTCCCGCTCCCGTGGTTGAGTCTACTACCGAGGTAAAGGCTCCTGAGGTTTCCACTTCTGAGGAGGCTCAAGTCCCTGTCGAGCCCACCACCGATAAGGCTGAGCCCACCACCGAGGAGAAGCCAGAGCCCGAGCCTACCACTGAGTCCAAGGAGGCTGAAAAGCCTACCACTCAGGCTCCTGGTCCAAAGCCCACCACGGAGGACGCTGGATCAGACGAACCAACATCAAAGAACGAACCTGGCCAGACCGGTGCTCCCAATGAGCCTGAGAAGACTACTGCTCCTCCCAAGCCTACCACCACTGAGGATGGTATCGTCACTGGTTCCAACGGCGCTGTAGTTACTTATCTCCCTGAGCAGGACAAGGACTTCTCCGACTTCACTGGTACCACCACTACTACTGATGATGGTGGTGCAGCTATTGTCATATTCCCTGGTGGTTGGTTCTGGAAGCCTTCTGGTAACCTCCCGGCTGGTCCCCTTCCCCCTCCTCCTGGTACCAACCCCGATGGAGCTGGCGGTGGTACTCCTGATGGTGGTGGCGAGGGAGATGGCGAGGATGACAAGAACGAGACTAAGAAGGAAGATGAAGAGCAGTCTACCAAGGAGGAGGAGAAGTCAACTGCTGAGCCCTCGACAGCTGAGACCACCGCCAAGACCACTGAGGCTACCACTACTACTGAGGCTTGCTCCGCTGTTGAGATCGAGGACTGCACCAGGACTATCTCGTACTACACCACCGACGGGACGGTTACTCACACCGAATTTGGTGACTGCCCTACCGTCGCTAGTTGCGCGACTGGTACCCAGGCCACTGCCACCGAGACCGTGTCTGCTGAGGCCGAGGAGGGTGAGGAGCTTGATATCGAAGAGCTGGAGAGTGATATACCAGATGACTTTGACTCTGAGCCCGATGAGGAGACTGTCGAAGCTGTGGAGGATGCTTTTGATGAGGGACTGGGTGTTGGAGCTACTACCACTCAAGAGTCTACTGTTTCGTCTACTGGTACTGAGACCACTGGTGAGACTACTTCCACTGAAGCCGAGACTACCAGCGACACCAAGACGGAGGAGACTTCTTCAGAAGCTACCACTGAGCGAACCACTACCATCCCCAGCACACTCATCACCACTACCCGCAACACAGAGTCCTCCAACGAGTCTTCTGGCACAACTTCCGACGGGTCTACAACCCAGCTCACATCTTCTGACATGATCACCTCTACTGCAACCACCACAATGCGCACTTACTACCCCTGCATTCCCCGCGGCGGCCCTCGCGTCGAGACACCCTACTGTAACTGCGAGACCACCAGCGACGGCGAGCGATACGCCGTCACAGCGCCCATGATCTCAGGCCAGTGCGCAGACTACACTGAGTTCCCTATGAGCTTGTACACAACACCCCCTCCTGCCCCCGAACCCACTATCTTCAAAGAACCTTTCACCCGCACCGACGCTGGTACTGTTCTCGTTTACGAGTCCTACTCGCTTAGCTACTTCGCCGTCGACACCATCAAAGTCACTGCCACCGTCGGCCTCGGCGAGGCATCTACTGTGTCAACTCCTCTTCCCACCGCTACGAACTGGAACGGCGATGGATCAAGTATCTGCGGCAGCGGTGACAAGAACGTTCGTAACGCTGTTGCTGGAGCTTGTGAAGCTGCGCTGAACAAGTTTGAGGATGATACTTTGTATACGGACTATGTTTCTCGCTATGAGCGCATGGGAAGTATTCTTAAGGTGCTCACTTTTGGAAAGGCTGGTTGTACGGTTCAGTTCACTTGTGATGACTATGGTATTGGAATGAAGGGCAAGGATATTAAGGATCTGTAAGTTGACTTGAGCCTGTCTCATTTGAGATCTATACTAACTATGTTATAGGCGCCGACAGCAAGAGGGCTTGACACGTTGTGGCAATATTGACTTGTCCAACTCGTGCAAGATTCACATTGACTATTGTACAGAGTGTCATCATGACGGTTGAAAAGATACATAGTATATAATTACATTAATAGAGAGATTTGTCTCGTGAATCATTCACCGGACGATTCTGTACTAGAAGGCGTGCAGATACCAGTAATCATCATCCGTTCCAAAGTCACTAGCGTGAACAGCCCAGTCCTAGAAGTCTGGAAGGCTGAGTGTTGCTAAATCGCCGTCACCGGAACTGCCTATCATGCTGTACAGGAGCGAACATGTGCCTGGTTGGAGTGATGGACCCTAGGCCGACAGTGAATCACCATCAGGCGTGGCACGAAGATATATTAGGCGCATGTTTCTGGAGGAGCTGTAAGGGTGTCAGGGGCTTGGTATCGAGCGGTGTGTTACTTCTTATCAGGGGCGAGTCCTACGCCCTCCTAGGTTCGTGTTACAAATCTTGGTAGCCGATTTCTCACTAGTCAAGTGCCAGAGCTGGGCTACATCACTCCTTAATTGATATTGCACTGCAGTGGGTATTTTGTTCTCGGGAAATGGAGTTATTGAACTTGACAAGTGTTAGCCAACGGAAATGCAATGCGCTTGGAACTTTGGGTTCTCTAGTGTCATTCTGCTGATAATTGTTTATCAAGGTAGGCGAATTAAATAATGTTTAGGTCGACCGAAGTGTTGCTAGCATCAACAGCCTCCCCATACATGATTCCATGAACATAAGTCTCGCCGATTAAACTGTACTGTTGACCCTTACTTCGCATAACCAGCGGCGTGGGACACCCAGAGACAACCCAAATCTCATCGTCTACCATCGTAGAGTCAAATACACAAGCAAGATACCCTCCATCCGTTATCGCTGGTCGCCGGTTGAATAGAGTAGTGCTTAGCAAGGAAAACATAAACACCAAGTTCTTCTTCTTTGACTCCATCCAAGCCATCTGCTGTGCCGATGACCATACTTTATCGTCCTCACTTTCGGGAAGGAAGCTAAACCCACTGCAGAATGAGGCTAGCAACTTTGTCGTGGGGAAGGGGCTGTGTTTTGGATGTTTGGCTTCCAGCGTGTCCATAGCCTCCAAAGTCTGTAGAAAGGCTCTAACACCTTCCGATCCTCCAGATTTGAACTCATCGCTGATTCTTTTAGCCATCATCATAAGTACCATGTCTTGAAAATGCTTCGTGGTAGGAAGTTTGGCTGGGCGGTCAGATAAGTCCTGGTCAAACACCAATGTTCGCCAGAATGCCTCCGCGAAGGGCTGGTTCGTGAACCGATATGTTTCCTCTGCTTCGGCTAGCATCGCAGCGCACTGAGCGAAGTTACCACCAAATACCATGGGTTTCAAAGACTCACCCATG
This sequence comes from Fusarium tupiense, assembly GCA_013364945.1. Classification (NCBI taxonomy): domain Eukaryota; kingdom Fungi; phylum Ascomycota; class Sordariomycetes; order Hypocreales; family Nectriaceae; genus Fusarium; species Fusarium tupiense. The sequence goes on from JABEEO010000050.1 coordinate 79,687, forward strand.
GCTTTGACACGACCCAGGAGGAACCCACGAGCACGCAGGACCTTGTCGTCTACATTGAAATCGACACCATACCTGGCTGTATTAATAGATTTCGACGCATCGAACTTACCCAGAGACTTGAAGTTTGGCCCGGCCATTGGATTCAACGCCATGCTCGGGGGATAATCTGGGACCCAAGACGGTAGGCCTTTGGTCTCACGGAGAGCTGGATCCTTGACAACACCCAGAATAGCCAAACTCCCAGTCGCTTGCAGAATTTCCGTCGCGGCATTATGGAGCACAGTGGCTGTATCGAGACGATAATCCGGCTGGAGTCTCTGGGGAATGCTGTCGAGACCGTGAACGCTGACGACGTGACTGATTATACCAGTCAGTCCGTATATAGTATCGCGACGGTCTCCGCAATCGAAACCAACTAGCCACATGAGCAGCTTTAGAAGAACAACGCCGACTATGCCCTCCTTTCTTTCACCGACGGCCACAGTGTTCTCGACAATTCCAGCTGTAAAGTCGATCAAAGGTAAAACATGCCTCCACTCACTGCGATCGCCTTTGCACCATTCACGGACTATTTGCGTTCTCCCGGTCTGCATGAGGTGCATGTCTTCCAACAAACGCACGTCTCTCCCGCCCGCGACTAGCAAGTTACCAATTCCCACAAGCAGGCCGCTTAGATGCAAGAATAACGCTGTCGACCCGATTTTGTCAAACGGGACGCTCATTTCATTGCATATGATATCGATCTGTCCCGCTAGGGCGACTTCCTGAATCACCCACTGTCTCCCAAACCAGCGGCAACTGAAGAGCGTAACTAGGGCATCGGCCTCGTCGAAACTCAGCGGTTCAAGTCCATAGGCCTCTCCCATTTCCTCCAGGTGATGGGTGTGGGGATACTTCTGCTCTCGGACGATGGCTTTGCAAGCTGTAGAGGCGATGACAGCTATGCGATCTGCAACTTGGAGCCCTAGATCAAGCTTCGCAGAAGGTTTCCCCAGCCAGACAACCACACGATTGGCACCTCCGAAGATACGGTCCATGATGCCGACCTGAAGTTTGCGCTCGTGTAAATCATTTTGGTTGATGCAGAGGGCGTCAATCCAGAATAGCATCTGAGGATAAGAATGGTGGAGTTGGAAGAGAGCATCGTAAAGATTAGGCTTGACAGCAAATTCGGCCCCGTTGAGGAGAATATAGCGCACGTCAGTGTCTTCGTAGTATGCTGGATCACTCATATGAGGGGGGTTCCATGTATAGGAGAGTGCATAGTATTCTGGCCTCGTAGGACTGGAAATCTCATGTTCGTTGAGAGTGAGAGAGGGTTGCCGATTGGAGTCAATGGTAACGGAGACGAGACGGAAGGACTCGGTGCCTATCGACTGCGAATACATTCTGGGCTTTCAATATCTTTGACGCATAAACTATACCGACTTACAGGCCCTCTTTTAATAAACTGTGCAAGGAATACGACGGAAGTTGTAAATGACAAAGTGCTGAGCTTGCAAAGAGGGGTACTGCATTTTGAGCAGCTGCGATCTCTGATCCTTGCCATTGGCCCCGGAACTTCCCGCCGCGATTATTCAATACCAGACACGCCTTGTTTGACTGCTTATCTGGAAACGAGACCATCTCTACTAACCGCTGTGTATATTACAGCCTTTCTACATTAGGGTTAATATTCAAACTAATATTTAAACTAAGAGGAAATATTTAATTTACTCTAAGCCAATACCTTACTCTAAACCAGAACCTGACTCTTGATTCATATTGAGGTTTTTAAACCTTATTATCTCTTATAGTATGGTGCCTTTATCTTTGCCTGTAGTATATTTACCTACGTTTCCCACTGATTGAGCTTCTTCGAAAGATGTAGCTGCAGATATGTTCTGGTTTAGGATAAGCTCAACCCGGGGACCTTGATAGTGTTGTTTCGCAAACATGAACCAATTCACCAACGAGAACAACAAGAGAATTAACAAAACGACACTGGCATAGTCTTTTCAATTGTTAGTATACTATCCAAAAGCGTTTTAGGTACCACAAGGGGACTTACTCATGGAAAGGGCTGATACGGGGAGGGACAGAGGAAACACAAAGAACACAAGTTCAATAACAGCCGCAACAATAGTTCCAAAGTTGCAAATCCACCCAACGGGGTCCGGAACTCGAAAGCCACGGGATCGGGGAAGAAAGGTTGAGCTACGCTTCTGGTAGATAAGTAGGGCAGCTGGTAAAGCAAATGAGATCATTTGCAAGAGAAGGAATGAGCCAACAAGAGCATTGAAGGCTGCAGTCGAAGCCAGAAACAAGCACCCACAAAAGAAAACCAGCACGGTGTTGAGGATAAGTGCATTGGTAGGAATCCCCCTAAGCTTTGGTGAAAGTTGAGAGAAGTGGTGTGAGAGGTAGAGGCCATGGTCTCTAGCGAAAGCCCATATCAGGCGAGATGTCGTTTGCTGGATGGCGATGAGGACAAAGATAACGATGATCGTTAGGGAAACGAGAAATGTTACTCCAGCGGCATCTGATCGCGTTGCGGTGCGCCAAAGCTGAAAAACGGGCATGCTGATAAGGTCAGTCATAAATCTCCACAGGTGATAGATATACTTACGTAGCAGTAAGGAGGCCGTCCAGATCAGAGATGCAGTACGCCATAGAGACGGCGAACGAAAACGCCGTGAGAAAGCCTATGCCTATTGTTGCCATAAGAGCTCGCGGGACCGTCTGCGATGCATTCAACGTCTCCTCAGCAAGATGTAGGGCGGCATCCAGACCGCCGTACATGTAGCAAGGCGTCACCAAGCTGGTCATGAATGTAACACCATCATTCCAGCCAGTTGTGGTCTCGAAGTTTGTCCATACCCACTCTGAAGATTGTTTTTCGCTTCGAGATAAACATGTTATGCATGTGACGAAGAAAGTTGATAGAGTGAGGACAACTGCATGACTCTGTTAAAGAGAGGTTACATAGTTGGCGAGGATTGACGTACATGCGCAATCGTGGATCCAGTTTGTACGCTTGAGAAGAAACAAGTTATAGAAGAGTGAAAACAAGTTCAGTCCTTGATAGATAAGAAACAAATGCCATCGCTCCGGTTCATAGCCGTTAAAGAACTGAGGAAAAGAAACGAGCAACTGACTCCCGATAAGGGCCACGCTCGCAGCATTAATAGTCCACGAAAGCGTTGATATCATACCACACACATACGAAAACTGGCGGTTGTACCTTTCAGGAGCCAGGATGCTGGTGAAATGATACTGGCCTCCAGCAGTGGGGTATACACTGGCTAGTTCGGCGAGCGTCACTGCAGCGCAGGCATAGAAGGTACAGGAAACGAACGTCCCGTAGATGAGACTGACTGTGCCGCCGGCTGCGAGGGCGGTGGATAGACTTGCTGCGATGGCGACCCAACTGTTGGGGATGTTGAAACCGATCGCGATGATGCGGAGAGGGCCGATGTCGCGGCGAACTGGAGATGTATCGGCTGCGGAAACATCAGTCGATGTTCCTGGTTTGTGATTGTCTGTATTGCAGGTGTTAGGGACTTCTAGGTGAAGGGCGACTTAGACGTAGCATTCGATCTTCACTACTTACCATTTGACATGTTGCAAGAAGCAATGCGAGAACTTTGTATCGATAAGTTAAGTAGCAGAGTTTATAACTCTCTTGTTAAGTAAATTGAAGTTTGCTCATTATTGACAGGGACAATGAGACGTTTTATTCATCGATGTTTTGTCTTTCTTAGTAGTAGCGTATTTCACTGATATCTGAGTAGAGATATGGGCGCCTTGAAGCCAACAGCAACCGATTTGCACTTGTAGACTTTGTTTTAGTTCAGGGTTGTTAGCCTTAAAAAACACGCGCTTATCTACTCCGTGGCTTTGGTGTTGTTGTGATCTGAATGAGTCGAGCGCGAACCCTTCTAGACACAAGAAGCCAGAACTCCGATGGTTTTTCATAATGAAGGGATAGCGAACCAATGAAATGCCGGATGATAGCCATTCTCGTGTAATCTGGCACTGACAACCCAGAGGGAGGCGCTGCAATGGTTCCATTCCACTGATACGCGCTTATCTTGCTTGGTATCAGTGGAAGCTGATAAGCAATTCCCAAGCCAATGTCAGCCACCAATCCTCATTTGGGAAGCTTGAAATGGCTAAAAAGACGCGCTTATCTTGAGATAAGACAATGGCCTCGGTAAGTAACCGACAAAAGATTGGCTGTCATGGTTTGTGATTTGGAAGCTATCCAGGTGAAAGTTGCGACATCTGTGACATGATGTTGCACGGTCAGAGGACTATGAATCACGATGATAAATCAGTACAATGTCGGTACGCTTTTCACATAAAAGGATCATTGGGATCACTTGTTTCGTCACTAGTAACAGAACTATTGCATCAAGACTCAAGAGAAACCATTTCACATTACTCCAAAGCATTTCTAGTCCATCATGGCCCCTTGCATCAGTGAAGACCTTTCATCTCGGGTGGACTGCGTCCCTGTTTCAAAGCACGGTGATGACCGATCTCGTCCCGTCCCAATCGTCAAAGTCTTTGACATTGCGACCGCCGACTCTGCAGCTGTTACCCAAGCCATTATCGAGGCAGGCGGTTGTGTTATTCGAAACGCTGTTTCTGCAGAGAATCTTGCTGTGATAGAGAAAGATACCAGAAAGTTCATACAAACAGACGGAGAATGGGCTGGAGAGTTCTTCCCCAAAGAGACAAAGCGGGTAATGGGATTGGCTGGCAAGTCAGCCATCTACATGAAGACCATTGCCATGAATCCTCTTGCTCGAGCAGTCGCCAACAATCTTCTTACATCCACGTATAGCTGCTGGATTGGATCTGAGTGGAAGACTTTCGTCAGCAAGCCTCAGCTGAATAACACGGTCATCTTCAGCATTGCTCCAGGAGCCAGAGATCAGGACCTTCATAGGGATGACATGATCCACCATCACACCGTCAAGCGCCGCATGGCATCTGAGTACAAGATCGGCGACGATACAGGGCTTGGCTTCTTTGTTGCTGGAAAGAAGACGACTCGCGCAAATGGTGCGACGCGCTTCATCCCTGGGTCTCACCTCTGGGATCCTGCGACACCACCGGACGAGAAGTTATCATTCTACGCTGAGCTTCAACCTGGAGATGCGTTCTTGTTTCTCTCGAGTTGTTATCATGGAGGGTCGGCTAACACCACTACTGATGAGGAAAGACTGATGTATAGCTGCTTTTATACCAAGAGCTTCTTGAGGCAGGAAGAGAATCAGTATCTTGTTGCACCGGCTCAAAAGATGTTGGAGACCTATGATGATGATACGTTGGAGCTTATGGGGTACGGACTGAGTCCTCCGTTTCTGGGATGGGTTGATGCTATGCATCCGTTGGACCACTTGCGGGGAGAAAAGTCATTCCGTGACTTGTACTAAGTCAATTTATACAGATCAATCAGTAGTCAGGGTAAGGTAGTCAGATTAAGAGAGTGGTTCTAAGGTAGTAGACAGACTGGTTTTAAACATCACCCTACACACATGGTAATCCCGCATTCTTTCAAGACCTCTTCCAGCCCGTAAGATCCATAATAACGATCGTCAAAAGCCATCTTTTCCCAAAGTAGCTTGAGTGGATGTAACGTGTTATCAACAGCCCTCATGTCAAAGGTCGAGTTCAATATAATGTCTGAAAGTTGATTCCGCTGTTTCAGGCACCGCATGTGTGACCCGGCTGTCAATATGGGCCACATGACGGTCGTCCAGGATGGAGATTCATACGACATCTTGGCAAAAACCTCTAAGAAGCAAGATAGACAAGGTTCGACTGCCGCATAGAGCTCCAAGCTGGGTGTATCAGGCCCTTGGAAGGAGGACTCGAGAAAGACAAGACAGGCTTCACGATATAGCTGGCCTGCATATTCAAAGTCCTTGGAGAAATATCGTTGTGCTGGTCGCCAGGCTCTTAGCTCCCCGAGGATGTATTCGTATTCCTGGTATGATGTCTGTGAAGGGATTATGCCCTCTTTGATTCGTGACTTGGCCAGGTCGCATATCATAGGAATTGTCTCATACACAAGGTGAGAGCAGCCAAAAAGGCATCCGTAGAAATTGGACCCTTTATTTAAAAGTCCCAGTGAAGGCAGCGACAAGGTTTGATTCATCTCAGGATCGAAACGGGTAGAGCGCAATGTTATGTTGGAGACAGTGGCGAGGTAAGCGTATTGCTCTGCCAAGAAGCCAAACAAGCTCGGGTCCTGATCTTTGAGGCTTCGTTTGACCGTTTGAAACATGAATTTGCTCGCTTCCAGATGGTGATACAATGCACCGCGAGTGTTGACATCGATGGTCTGCGACAAGTCAGCGTCGTGGTTTTACCATCACCAGGATATCTTAGTTAGCTAACCTCGAACCAGCAGAGGGCTAAGGCCGTAGCCAGCAGCGCAATCTGATCGCATGCATCAAGAGCCTTCCACCGCGTCACAGCATGTTTCATCGCTCGAAGCACAATCGCGTAATGAGAAGCGCATATCTCAGCCATGTCCGGCCTCTTGTATAGCAAGTGAGAAGCGCTGATGGCAAGGATAGCATGTTGCATTATGGTGCTACCAGAAGCAATTTTGAGATTGCAAGAGAGGAACGGGTTCTCAGGGTATGTCCTTCCGGCCATTCGTTTTGCTGTGACATGTAGAAAATGTTCGAAGAGATAGCGATTCGTGCCCTTGCGGAGTTGGGCTGGGAAAACCACCGCGCCTGGGAACATTAACCGAGAAGATAGTTGCTTGTCCGTATGTGTTGTCGTTTCTCTATAGTCTGGCTGAGTCCTACGATCACGAGTCGCGTCTGCCGACGGAGACTTGGAGCCCGATGGAGCTGTCCATTGACAGATCAAATGGTTTCTATCGCATCCAAGGCAAATAGGCCGAGACTCATCGCACTTCTTCCGCCGTTGTCGACATGGTAAACAGCCCGTTTTGCTTCGCAAGCCGGAGCCTCTTGCTCCTGGTCTAGGTCGATAAGTCATTGAAGGAAGAAACTGCGGTCTTGCGATGGAGTTGGTGATCTATAGCCGGCACTGGGTTGGGTGAAGATTCTTTTCAATTCAATTTTGGATGATCTTGAGGGGAATCACGGAGAGCCGTCTTATTTTACAAGCCACATTAAGTGCTTGTCCAATGCTAAGCGATAAGGGGAGATAACGGAGTGTGCGGAGAATGCTCTATACTTGTCACAGATAGTTAGTAGTCTGTTCAATCCCTCTATCAAATATTAGCAAAATATATTAAATTGCAAGACTACTAATACTAATATTAGATTTAAAATAGAAATGATAGACTATAAAGTGTCTTCCGAAACCAAAGGCGAGTTGCTAAAAGTCTCGTCGGCGTTTGGTACATCAAGCGATGGATTCAGAAGGCGTCATCAGTATTAGAGTCAGCTGAATTTGGGGCTTGACGCGCTGATTCGGATACAAGCGGTTCACCTGGCTGGCTCTATCGTGGCACTAAACTAACGGAATCTCGTGCTGGAGTTTAGTTGCAAGCGCTAACAGATAGCGGCGGCTTAAATTCGGAACTGATATACCTCCTTCTACGCAAATTATCTACGCCCCAATCTCTCATCTCTTACCTTGATGCAACTGCAGCTTGACGTAGACACTACGAGAACATTACAAACATTTAACTATCCACTCTCTGAAATACCTTTTCCGCAGAAATGCCTCAGCACCGTCGCCGAGTAGTGTCCTGCCCAACGTGTCGCCGTCTCAAGACGCGATGCGAAGTCCCAAATGGCTCTGCTGTCTGTAGTCGCTGCAGAGCTTTGAGGTCAGTTTTTTATAGCGATGTCAGCAGTGATGTCATCACAATGGATTCTAATGGCTTGAAGTGCAGATTACCTTGCGAGCTTCCCCATGACGTGCATCGCGTCATTCAGACATCCATAGAGCCCGAGGGTAACGATCCTAGAAGCCCGTCTAAGCTCGTTCAGACATGCAATTGTGAAGAAAGGTATAACTCTCAATCTTTTACTCATCAGACCTGGTTTAACCCTAACCTAGGCTTACTGCCCTCGAAGCTGAACTGGCCGAGTTGCGCTGCGCAGTGCGTGAGCTGAGCCAAAACTCGGTCTCTGAGTCGCCAGTACCACAAACTGCACCAAGTAGTCAGAATACCACAGCCTCAGTCCCAGAGATAGATGATTTATCACATGCAAAAACTGAAGCTCAGATATCTACAGCTCGTCTAGAGCCACCAGTCGCCCCAGTTCGTGTTATTCGAAAGATGTATACCTGGATTAATGGCAATCCTGAAACTCCAAAGGACATGGTCGAGTTGCCTGAGTCAATCAGGGCTCAATTAGCCTCCGATGGACTGGGCTTGCGTTTGATTGAGACGTGAGTGAATTTTGGCAACTACTCATCTCCAATGCACCCAATCTCATTCCACCAGTTTGAACCCTCGAGCTTTGCTAATGTATGCTCTAGATCCAGGAAGAATATCCCTCGACTCCACTTCGTACAAGAAGCCATCGACAAAGCCTTGAGTGGAGGGTATAGTCTGCTCTCTATCACCTGCTTGCTCGCAGGCATGCAAACTAATTTTTCCACCATCAGCCAAGACCTTCACACTTCACTTTACGGCGTCCTGAAGTCTGAGCTCGCCAAGCTCTCGCTCGAGTCCCCTCTAAGCCTGCCTTCCCTCTACGCGATGCTTCTGACCTGTATTCTGAACTTGAGTCTCGGCTTCTCGGATAGTTTTATTGATGCATGGCTTTTGAGTGGCTCACTCATCCTTCACCTTATGCTCTCGCTGGATTTTCCTGCGCCGCAGCAAGTGACTTCATATTCACGATATACCGGGGATGATAAAAACCGGATACTGACATGGAATGCTGCATGTCTTCAACACCTCAAGTATGTCATATTATTTCTCATCTCATGTATAGAAAAGTACTTACTATATACGAGATTTACTATCGGTGTAGGGAAGCTGTCCGCTGTGCGACTGGACCTGGCGGCACATTATATCGACATAGTTAAGAATGCAGAAGGGTTCAACGAACTTGACAAGGAAGTTGTTGCCGAACTTGAACTTTTTATATTACTATACCGAGGCATTGTCGAGGAGCATGTCCCAGCAAATGAACTTAAAAGCAACCTCACACAATGGTATACTCATAATGTAAATCGTATGTTGATACCTCAACTACTCAGACTTGTGCGCGTATCTGACAAGCCACAGTGCTTAACCTTGACGATAGTCTAAAGCTACAGTTTGCTCTCTCAACATTCGGCTTACTAGCCAACAGATGGGAATTGTCTCAACGACACAAGGAAGACATCAACAACGCCGGCGAGAATGCTGTATATGAACAGCAGATCGAGTGCATACTAGAACACAGCCACCAAATCATACGCTTCTGTAAGGAAATGACGAAGCAGAAAAGGATTATCCACACTTTCGACTTCCTTATGGGCGCTTATGCGCACGTCACGCTAGTCGAGTTCTCAGACCATCTCGAGGATATTGATAAGACCTTTCGTCTTATGGAGGAAGTGCAGAATCTTCGAAAGGGTACTTATGTTGTCGAACCAGTCTCTATCTGGGCTATGAACATGATGAGAAAACGGGTTTACGATGCGGCACGACCAGAGATGAACACACAGACCGAGACGTTGCCTGGACTCGATGTTTGGTGGCCACCTTTTGAAGCTTTGAGTAACAGGATGGAGTATACCTCAACAGAAGTAAGCGAGCGAGATCAACAGTAGGATTATTTGGTGGTAGATCATTCAAGTCTTAACACCGTTATGCTAATTAAGGCCTAATATCTGTTCAATACTTCTCCGTGGCAGACTTCTGAGCATTGCCCATTTCCTGATCCCCAGAGGCAGCATCAGACGAGTCAATTACAACATTGACAAAGGTGCCATCATGACTCTCTACAAAGTCCTTCGGTTCCTTCCATCCTGAGATCTTCGGAATGTTTTTACTTGGGAAGATTGTGTTTACCAACCAAAAGCTTCCAAACGCCAAGAAGAGTCCCACAGGATAGGCAACGTAGTAAAACCGTTGAATGCCCAATGGTGCGCTAACACCCATTTGGTAGAGGAATCCGTAGAAGTTTGGTGCAATCGCGATCAAGTAGACGGCAAAGGCTCTGAGATTGAAGCCGTGGAAGAAGTGGTAGGTAGAGTCCTTGTGGCCAGAGTAGAGCATGGGGATGTCGAAGACACCGCGTCGGAGGAGGTAGTAGTCGCAGATGAGGATACCAGTGATGGCGCTGAGGAAGATCTGGTACGAGCTGAGGAAGTTGATGAAGACGGCCGCAGATGAGAGCAGGTACCACGGGCAGATTGCATACGAGATGACTACAAGATGGGTTCATTATTAGCGACGAGCTCGCATGGGAAAGATGAGGGAGTCATACCTGCGCAGATGAAGAAACCACGCTTCACAGTAATGTATTTGGGCATGAGAGCAGCGATGTCGTTGCCGGCACTAGAGGAATGACAAGTCAGTAACAAGCCGGAACTAGAAGCTTCAGGTTCAACTTACGGAATGGAGTTCTCAAAAATAGCTGAGAAGACAGTCGAGTAGACATAAGCGAAAGAGATCAATGCACATCCCGCACGATTCGCCGAGGTATGGCGATCACCCTGCATAAGCATGTCCAGTGTTGTAAGCGGGTTCCAGATGACCTCGCCAAAGATGCCCTTGCTAGCAGCCGCGATCAAGTTACCAAACACGCCAACCAAGAAGTTGGACATAGGGAAGCTGAATACCTGACCAGCAATGACATCAGTGGGCTTAGAGGCATATCGTTGTAGATCAGATGCATTGGAAATAAAGGTACCGCAACTGGCGAGTCCCAGAAAGAAGAACTTGAGGATCAACCAGGACTTTTCGGTGCCTTTGACGGTGGAAGGCTCACTCAAAGTCTTGCGGACGCTGCCGGAGAGGGATAGCGTCCAGGCGACGAAGGCGATGGTGGCGGCGAAGTAGACGGCGACTTTGATGTGAACGAGCTTTCTCATGCGAGGGACGGGGACAAAGAGAAAGGCGCAGTTGATAAGCCTGTCACAGCAAGGTCAGATTAGGAGGGATTATCGTGTCGGAAGTAGTATCATACCAGTAGAGGAAGAAGCAAAGCATCTGCGCCGAGTTGAGAGCAGATTTGGAACCCATGATGTCGGGAATGTTGGCGATAGAGGGAAATATGGCGTGAAGAAAGACGCTGGAGCAAGATAATTAGCTACAAACCAACGATACGATGATCGGCCAAAGTTTGTCTAGGTCCGACTGTTGGTTCAAGTCAACTTACTATAGACACTGCGCACCCTGCACAGAATTCACACCATTCCAAACAATCGACATCACAGCGCGATTAAACGTCGGCCACAAAGCACCCCAAGTCCCAAAACTCGCTCGACACGCAACAGGGAAAGGAATTCTATACAGCGCACCAGCACGACCATTCAGCGCCATGAGACAACCAGCCAGCAACTGACCGCCAAGCGAACATGCCAGGGCCTCCCACATACTCAGCCCAGCAGATTGACCTGTAGACGCAGCGTAGAGATTGCTCACGTTTGCTGTGGCTGCGAACCAGAAGGCTGAGTATGTGATGGATGTCCATGTGCGGTCCTTGACGGGGGTTGGGCGGATGGAATCATTGTCGAGAAAGTTGGCTGGTTCGGTTGTTCCGTCTGCGCAGTGTTTTTTCACGAGGAGACGGTCGTGGACTTTGGAGAGGAGTGAAGCCATGGTTTCTCATACGTTTTGTTATAATAGAAGGAAACGTACGTGGGATCGGTTGTAAGTGGAGGGCCAGGGTTGATGTTTATAAGATGCAGCATATCATATTTAGACCAACCACAGACACACGATCAATAACCCCAGAATCGAAATGCACAATTGATAAGGTCGGAAGTATTAGCCTTCGTCCTATTGGCGCTGGCGAAGTGTCCGACGGTCGCCGGTCAGGGTAGTTACACTAGTGACGCTGTTATCTGTCCCCGCACAAGATAGGGATGTTTATCAGATTGCGTGCCCCAGTGTAGCCAATACAATCGCCCGCTCTGTGGATCTTGACTGGTAGTTGTTAGCGATAGGGGAACGGGGAACTCCGCCACGGATGGCCCCGCCGGCAGTTACGGGTCCCCCATCTCCGACGGTCTCTGTCTTGTGCCTAACCTACAGCTGAGCAATTATTGCGCAACTCCAACGACTCAAATACATCACACATTTGTCTGTTATCTTATATCAAGTCGCTAGTCCCGGGCCTATTACTTATTGCAGTGCTCTAAACATTAGCTGCAACGCAGAGGGTATACCAGTAACCGATTTCTCATTATTTGTCTGTTATTGGCCTCCCCCACTTTGCACTATCATCGTCATAACAAGTTGATCACCGGTACTCATCTCTGCTCATGATCAAGAGTAACAATCATGGCTACTACCACAATTGAAACCACAGCCCCCGTCTCGGCGTTTACAACGGTCCAGCTGATGACACCAGACGGACCTGTTTCCCGCCGTGTACGCCGTGGGGCGCCCCGTACTCCGACCCTTGACGAAATGCCTGTCATCGACCTCAGCTCGCTCGATGGAGACGCGACTGCTCGCAAGGCCATCGCCACCAAGATCAAAGCAGCAGCTGAGAACACGGGTTTTTTTTACGTTAGCAACCACGGCATTCCGCAGGAACTGACTGAGCAAGCTCTTGACCAGATCAAGGCCTTCTTCAACCAGGAACAGGAATACAAAGATCGGGTCTCGTTTGAGAAGGCGGGCAAATTCTGTGGCTATCACGGTGTTGGCAGTACGCAGATCAATAATCAGGAAACTAGAGGTAGGCAAACCATTGTTCATGGCTATATCTACTTACGTTATCATAGACAAGAAGGAGACTTTCTCTATGCGGTATGATACTCGCATCGACCAGACTCATGATTGTGTTGACGACATCAACTCCAACTTCACCTCCACAGATTATGTCTGGGACAGGACAAGCCATCTCACAAACTTCCGGCCTGTTCTCACCGAATTCTACCAAAAGCGACTGATGCTAGCACGCAAGCTCATCCGCTTATTCGCCCTTGCTCTCGACCTACCAGAGGACTACTTTGACTCAATCATCACCACTCCCGGCGCCGACGCAGTGCATATTCATTACCCCGGCACTGACGGCAACACCGAGGACGTCGACGTGGGTATTGGCTCACATACCGATATTCAGTGCGTGACTCTACTTTGGCAGGACATGTCTGGCGGCCTGCAGGTACTCTCGGCAGATGACGAGTGGCTCGACGCACGGCCAATCGCGGGAACCCTTGTCATCAACATTGGTGACTTTTTGCAGAGACTCTCGAACAATCGGTTCAAGTCGACTGTTCATCGGGTGTATAACCGGCAGAAGACGTCTCGCTACGCCATGCCGTTCTTCCTGGGGTTTAACCCAGACGCGGTCTGCGAAGTTCTGCCGACCTGTATTGATGAGGAGCACCCTCCTCTCTACGAGCCGATTTCATGTGGCAAGGTAAACTATACCCATTCTCTATATAAGAAAGATATCAATACTAACCACCTATAGTGGCGTGATTCTCGCCTGAAGTTGGCAGAAACCCCGGATACAAAGACAGTATAATAAACAGAAGCTAATGGGAGACATTTCGAAGGCTTATATCTGTATACAATCATATTGAAGCTATGTTATCAAGTAATAAGCTAAAAAGTGTTTCTCAAATTCTTTGAGGAAGTTTAACCCCAAGAATGTCATAAATCGCCTGAATATATGCAGCTGGGGAAGGATGTGCTGTATTTAGCATTCTGTTCATCGTATACGCAATTGTGAGCCTCCTATCACAATCCACAACCACCATCGATCCACCCCATCCGCTACCCCATCCAACCTTGCCATCCGGCAGCTGATCTTCAACGATCCCAGACCCAGGGCCGGTGAGATAAATCCCAATTCCGCGCCTCCCGCTTCCCCCCGTAACTAGATCCGTTCCCTTCGCGTGTTCTGCAAGGGCCAAGTCTACCGTCTCAGAGGAGAGTAGACGATGCGTACCTCCCGAGCAGGTACCGCCGAGCGAGTAGCAGGAGAGAATCTTGACCAGTGTCCTGGCGTTTGTGTGGCCGTTGACTGAGCCTAGCACACTGGATCGCCACAGCGCCGTGTTGGCGTCCTCGGCTAGGAGTGAGGGATTGCAGAGCGTTCGCGCGAGGATGGAGTCTGGGTCATATCCAACTTGTTGGCTAAGAAGTTCCTGGATCGAGGGTCCCGGTGGAGGCACAACGGGGGCCACGCGGTGATAGTCTTCCTCGCGGCAGCCAAGCTGAAAGTCCGTCCCGACACCCAACGGTCGACAAATCTCCTCCCTGATGAATTCGTCGATAGACGTTCCCGTAGTCCTTCGTACCATTTCCCCCACGAGGAATCCCTGCGTCAGACCATGGTAGCCCATCTTAGTTCCAGGAGTCCACATAGCTTTCTGGCGAGCCAACTTGTCAGTTGCCTCCCTGGTATCACAGATGTCCTCTAGTGTCATATCGTCCTGCCACGCGTTTAGACCTGCTGTGTGGGCTAGCACCTGGCCAACCGTGACCTCAGACTTCCCATTCGCTGCAAACTCAGGCCAGTGCTGGGAAACCTTGTCCTCGGGGCGGAGCACTCCATGCGAGATCAGCATTAGAGCTGCTAGATTAGTAACTAACTTTGTGGTCGAGAAAACGTTCACCAGTGTATCCTTGCCCCATGGCTTCTTGGTTGATGCATCGGCGAAACCCCCCCAAATGTCTACAACGTCCTCACCGTCGATATTGACGCAAAGACTGGCACCGATATCTTGCCCGGAGGCGAAAGACTCTTGCATCATATCGCGGAGTTTGGAAAACCGGGTATCACAGTACCCTTGAACCTGAGCCATCTTTATAATTAAGATACTTGATGCACCTGTTGAGGGTTGTTTAGCTGTAAATAGTAACCTTGTGTTGAAATGTTCATGTTTAAAAGTGCTACTAGCAGCTAAAGACGCTTTCCCCTCACCCGGAGAATCGGATGACTGATCGGAGTTATTATTAGCTTATGAGCCGAGTATGCAATTTTCGCATGGTGGAGAACACGGTGGGTCTACGGCGTATACGAAGCGGTTATAACCAGCAACATAGCAATATATTATATATTCTTAGCTAGTACCTTACTTTATCTGCCAGCTCAGCTACTAGCTGGCATGTAGGGATATCACCCATAATGTTAAAAACACTAACTCCTACTATCGCTGAACCAGTAATGATAATAATGCGACTGACTTACTAGTTATCGTATGCTCTAGTGATATGTAAAGACTCCCTTGCAGTGTCTTGCATTTAAAGTTTGTTTAATCTATTAAGCTTTTTAACAATGATGATTAAGCGGAACGAGATGGTAGCTGCTCTGTCCCTGAATCATGATATGTGGTCCTATCCCTTGCCTAGTGAGCTTTGGGATCCATTCAGACAATGGGTCTGCTCATTACAACGGCGGTGAACATGGCAGCAATAAAGCTCAATATTGTCTCTTGTGATATATATAAGCAGTGCCCCAGCAAAACAATCCACCCAGCCTGCATCCCTCTCCTTAACCATTACTCAACTCCTCTAGATACTTCTTTCTTCCACAACCAAAATGCAACTCCTCGGACTTCTTGTTGTCTGCCTTCCTGCCGTATCGGCCCAGGCTTTCTGGTGGACAAACAGCGGTTGGTCCAAGCCCGCTGATTTCAACAGCAAGGCATGCGCGAGTAACCCCAATACTCACTACTTCTGCGTACGTAGCATCGCTGAAATCAATGAAAGTGGCTAACTGGCAGCAAGGGTGTTATTTCTGGTACACTGGGCGAGAATGCTTACCCAAACCAATTCCCCATCAGGCGTGATACTTGCACCTTGGCCGATACCCTGGGACGAGGATGTAACTGGCAGGGTGCTGTGGGAACTGTAAGTTACTAGATTGAACTAAAGAATAATAGTTACTAATTATTAAATAGGTTATCTGCGTTAGTAACTCTCTTTTTAAGGAGATAAAGTATTGTACTAATAGATCCTTAGTGTTAAACAGACCTTCTATATATACTTACAGGAGAGACTCTCCCGCTACTAGTTTCAGTTCAGCACGATATACTAATTCTGTTGTCACACACTATACTAATTTAGTACTATAGAACTTTACTGGAGGCAGTTCGCATTTTTAAATAAACATTAGCTATAAAGGCTTAGGAAGCGACAGAAATCTTTCTGACGGCTGAAGTGTATATACAGCTAGTTTGTATAACGATTGTGTAGATTAAATGAAAGTCTAATTATATACAGTCAATCAAGCGGCAAACTGCTAAACCTGGGACTAAATGCATTTTGAAGATCAACTAAACGGCGGTAAATAAAATAGCTGGGCTTAAAGATCGACTAGACCGAACGCAAAGAAATGTAATACTCGAAAGAACACCCAAGACAATAGGGACAGCATTTCATGGGCCCCCTCGCGTGCAGAAACTGGACATGAGATCCATGACCTTGTGACTCTGCAGCTTCAAAAGCGCTGCAGTCATCCAAAGCAGGCAGAGACATCAGCACCTTGGGTTACCAGTAGTTCTACAGTTGGCCCAGAGCCTGTATATAAATCTGCCTGTAGAGCATTGATATCGACTTCCTTGTGGAGTAACAGCTTCACGATATCCTCATAACCTTGATATTTACAAGATACCACTACGCCAAAACGGAAGGTACCTTCACATCAAGGAAGGTAAGTTTCTCAGGTTTAACCTCTTTACGTGATAGGCAGTAGCCTGAAAAGAACTACCCAGAAATCTACCCTCTGCATGGATGTTGGCACCTTTGCGATGCCCAGCCCATCTCTGCCCGAAGCTGTCTGGAGAGCACTGCCAAAAGGTCCGTAATTGGCATTGACATTGGCGCCGTTTTTAAGGAATAGCTCTACCATCTCCTTTCGGTCATGCCATGCTGCTGCTTGAAGAAAACTGCCAAAGTACCCAGCGTCTGGATCAATATCGGCGCCTTTATCAATTAGTAGCTTTGCAATCCTTTCACCCCCATTTTGCGAAGCTATTGCGAGAGCCTCGACAAAGTCCTGAGGCGGTGATATAGTGCTGTTGCCGAGATTGAGAACCAGCTTTGCTAGCTGTATTATCTCATCAGTTTCGGATATAGCATGCGCCATTGAAGCAAGTGTATCGCCCCAATCCTTGCCTGGCAGATCAAGGCTGGCACCATGATCTACAAGCAGTTTTGCAATTTCCGTACGACATGCGGACAAGGCGGCTTGCAGAGCCTTGCCAACCATTTGCGCATCATTTCCAGCACCATTGGCAAGTAAAATCTTTACTACTGACTTGTGACCACGCCTCGAAGCCAATTCAAGAGCATCGCCGTACTTGCCGCTGCTGGCGGTAACATTGGCACCATTACTTATCAGTAACTCTACCACCTGTTCACGGCCAGCAGCCGATGCTGCCTGCAGAGCGCTGCCATGCTCACCACCTCGCGCATTGATACTCGCACCTCGACCTAGCAGCAACTCAACTAAAGTCGTATCATCCCTGACATGTCCACTGAAGAGAGAGCAAGCTGCTTGAAGAGCGCTACCGTGCCGCCAGCCTTCAGCATTGACATCAGCGCCATGGTCGATCAATAACTCTGCAAGCTGTCTGCGGCCCCTAGATGAGGCTGCTTGCAAAGGGTTTCCGTAGATACCACCTGTCAGGTTGGTATCTGTGCCTCTTTCAATCAGCAATCGAACTATGGGTTCATAGCCTGCAAATGATGCAGCTTGCAATGGGCTACCATGGTCTCCGCCGTGAGCATTGATATCTGCGCCATTTTCAAGTAGTAGATGCACTACCTGTAAATGGCCTTCAAATGAAGCAGCGTAAAGAAGACTGCCATAGCGTGCATCAACTGCATTGACGTTGGCCCCTCGCTCGATCAGTAGCTTCACAATTCTCTTGCTTCCGTTTTGTGAAGCAGCCATAATATCTTTTGCAAGGTTCTCGGGTATCATCGCAAGATCGCCCATGCTAAGCAGCAGCTCTTCTAGCTCTACTGTATCGTCATCTTCCTGGCCTGCTCCCGCGAGAGCGGCAAGTGCGTCACTGAAGCCACCATCTCGCGTCCTTGGCTTAGCTCCGCGAGCAATGAGAAGCTTCGCTACCCCTATCTGACAAGCAGAGAGGGCCCCTTCCAGGACACTGCCCGCATACGGTACTTATGTATTGGCATTGGCGCCACTGTCGAGCAATAACTCCACTATTTTCTCATGGCCTTTCCCTGCCGCCTCTCGTAAGGCGCTATTGCCGTGTGTAGTTTGGTGGTCTGCATCTGTGCCGTTGCAGAGCAGCAGCTTCACTATGGAAAAATGACCATGTCCTGCTGCCAGAAGGAATGCTGCCTGTATCTGACCCTTAACACTACTGTTGTCTTTGCCCATGTTCACGATCCTCTGGACCACGCTGAGCTGTCCATGCTTAGCTGCCTAAGCTAGAGCCGAGCCGCCTGAATACTGTATGTTGCGATGATAAAGGGAGGAGTTGAATAGCCTATACAGATGGTGATTTGTTTGCACAAAGGCGTTCACCTCCTTTTGTGATGGAATTTGCGCAAAAATCTCGCAGAGGATTTCATCTGGCAAATCGGGTAAACCCACCATCTTAGCTGTATTTGTCGGGGGGACTTCTAGATTTAAAGACGAGGGTGTTTAAAGATGTACTGTCCGGTAGAACGGTAGTAAGCAAAGCTTCGTAAAAGTAAAATAATAAAATATTCAAAAAAAGGCTTATAGTAAAGTAATCAAGTAACTCTTACACTCTTAAGAATGTTAAATGACTCGCCCTGAGTTAATTACTGGGCTGCGAATACGGGTAAAAAGGATTAACAAGGTTTGCTCCAGTAACACTAATGATGCATTGCAAATTAAAACAAGACACAGTAGCTAATTCCGTGCGCGGAGCCACAGGCCAAGTGGAGTTTATGAATCCAACACTAACCCCTTCAAGCTAAAGTAAACGAGTAGTTAGAATAAGCCAGGGAACATGAAACTCTAAGCAGCACAGCCCTTCTAATTATGCTCAGTCGATGTTGTTTTTAAAGATAAACAACCTGCAGTTAAGAGTCTTGTCGTGCCTATGTCTTTCCGCCAAAGTCCCTAAGTCATCTCATCTCCTACAAGGAATTTTCCTCACGGCGTATTTCCCTTCTCATC
Source organism: Fusarium tupiense (assembly GCA_013364945.1). Taxonomy (NCBI): domain Eukaryota; kingdom Fungi; phylum Ascomycota; class Sordariomycetes; order Hypocreales; family Nectriaceae; genus Fusarium; species Fusarium tupiense. The sequence continues at coordinate 98,931 of JABEEO010000050.1, forward strand.
ATCGCCACAAGTCGGGGTTTTTCGGTTGCTCTTATAAGCTTTAACGGAAAATCTCCTTCTACCGCTTCACCAAGGCAACGACACCATCCCTGATTTGCACAAATGGAAGTCCCTAGGCGATCGAGCCGTCTCACTAGAGTATCCAAACCCTCCATTAAAACTTCAAGCGACTCTGAGGCCTCTATTCCGAGTCGAGTTAAACGAGCTCGGCCAGCCTCAATCTCATGCTCGATCCCAAAGCGCCACGACCGGCAACCACACAGGAGCCAAGCTGGGCTCAAGAAATATGCCCACCTTCCCCTACTCCGTGACACTCTTGTCCCCAATCTCATCTGCGTTTTTGTCGGCATGAATCCCGGGGTTCAGACTGCCACCGTCGGCCATGCTTACGCTCATCCCTCCAACCACTTCTGGCGGCTACTACACAAGTCTGGCTGCACAGACCGACGTTGCCTGCCTGAAGAGGATGGCGACCTACCTCGTCTTTACGCGATGGGCAACACCAACCTCGTCGGTAGGCCTAGCAAAACTACCAGCGAGCTCTCCAAGCAGGAGATGGCCGAAGGGACGCCCATACTTGAGGACAAGATAAAAACGTACAAGCCTGAAGCTGTTTGCTTTGTCGGCAAAGGAATATGGGAAGCTGTGTGGAGGTGGAGGTACGGACGGGATCCCACGAAGCAGGAGTTTAGATGTGGATGGCAGGATGAGACTGAGAATCTAGGCAGAAGCAAGGCCGGTGTTCAAGAACAAGATAATTGTAGAGGAGTTTGGGATGGAGCAAAGGTATTTGTGGCAACAAGTACCAGCGGATTAGCGGCTCACCTATCCATGCAAGAAAAAGAAGCTATCTGGAATGACCTCGGAGTCTGGGTCAAGAAGAGGAGAGCAGAGAGGACGGGAGCAGTAGCGATGCCTACGGAGTAGAGAAGTAGAATCCTTGTATTAAGTAGCTAATTCTAAGGAGTAAGCTCATCGGTATCACGACGAGCCGAACTGCAACCAAAAAGCCCAAACCGGCTTAAAATCGTTGTGTGCAAAGTCGTCTAGCTTCCTACGATAAGTTGAGAGATGCCATCGCTAGCAATATAGCTAAGGCTGGATAACATTGCCAGGCTGTCGATAACAAGACATTCTTCACCGCCCTGCCTAGTGACAGAGGAAGCGACGGGAAGAAGATCAAGGCTGCCTACCTCCAGGTTCCCGTGATATGGGTAGCAAGAACGCAGAACGCACAAGATAGAGGTAAGGAGAAGCATGAAGTGGCTAAGACATACGTTCTGGCTTAAAGAGAGGTATAACATTGACGCCCCAGTAGGGAATGCCAAGGGCAATCTCGAGGGCCAAAAGGAGCGGATACAAAGCTGATCTCTCTAGTAACTTGGCTATTTGAACGAGTTATATAAGATAAGTTTTAAGGTCTTAGCTACCAAAGTGCTAATTCCCTCCGGGATGTTGTATTTCCGCTAAGCCACGTTGGCGAGGTATGGCTACCAATAAAAGCGCCGATAACCGTGTAAGATAATTAAAATGACTGAAAATCAATCAAACTCCCCGCCGTCAGCCTCCCATTGTATATGGTGAACAGTAAAGTCAAACCGCGTTGGCGCGTAGATGTCACGCATCTTCGTAATGCGTTCCCTTCCCCATCTCTCTGGATCAAGGAAGACGCTGACCGTTTTGAGAAAGGGCATCATGGGGTCGGCCTGAGCCGGAAAGTCCCTGATTGCTTCGTTCGTTGTGTCGACACTAGCCACCCCGTATCCATCCTCTCTGATCCCAAGATGCATAAGCGATTGGGGCAGCGCCTCAGCCAATCTCTCTGAGGAGATCTGGTCACTCCCAAGGAGCAAAGTGAGGCTGATTTCTAGATTCACTAGGTGTCCAAAACCGTCCAGGGAACCAAGAGGGCAGGTGAAAAAAGAATACCATGGAACTTCCAGCAGCGGATCATTAATATGACATAGAATGCGAAGACTCTCAAGTGAGGACAGACATGTTGCCAGGGAAGCCTGCAGACTGGTGCCATGGAAACCTGGTGCTGCAGTATCATCGAGACAACTCATATCGCGGTCGAACTCAATATCGAGAATCTTTAATGCTGGAGTAAAAGTAAGAATCCGAGCTAGGGTCCTATCATTAATAGAAGAGTGACATAGTTTTAGAACCTCGAGACGACTAGATTGAGCTAGTTCTTGGATCCGGTCAAATATGTCATGCTGAGTTCTTCCCGGCTGGTCAACTTTCAATGCCGCAGATTCTATTGCAGGGAGAAACATTGCCGGCATAACAGTTGGAAGCTCCGATCTTCTCAAAAAGCAATGGGGACCTGGGAACGCCTCTGAAGGCCAAGAAAGATCCTTCAAGTGCAGAAATCTGTTGATAGGCAACCCTTCAGGCGCAAGCACCGAATGTTCGAATAGCTGACTGATACGGCTCTTTTCATCTATGAGATAGGCGCAGTCGTCGTCATTTCGAAGGAAGAGGTCTAAAGTCAGCGACCGCACTTCGCGGAGCTGTGACAAAATCGTCGCTATAATAGTCTCTAAGCTTCCCTCACGAAGCTCATCCATCCATCCGTCGATGTCTGGGATGCTCGCGTCATCGAGCAGTGAGCGTAGAAGTGTGAGCTCGGCAGAAGAGAATACATTCCCGACACGTGGCTTTGGCCCAAAGCCCGTCTCATTGACAGCGAAGTTTTGAACCGAGCCAGAGATTTGAGGGCGACACAGAATGTTTGAAAGCAACTGGTGGATCGGCTTCGAAGTTGCTTTCTGCGAGTGGAAATATGTCCAGCGTATATCACGATATAGTTCGAGTTCGAACTTAGCATGGCATGACTTGCTAGTAGCACAGAGTTCGAGAATATCGCTTGAATGCAAGTACGACGCGATTGAGCGGCATAGCTCAGGTGACAGGTTCGCCAAATGAGACATCATATGCGGCACGGCGTTTTCAGCTCCGTCTAACCAGAAAAGAAATGGCTGAGACTGGTGGTAGGAGGAGACAGGTTCAGCCTTTGTAGAGGTGCAGTATCTATAACGGACTACGGAGGAAGGGTTCAAAAGTCCTCGCTCAAGTTTGCTTATGTAATGGTACTAAATCACTGTTGGGTACTTTAGGATACAAAGCGATAAGGTTCTTACAGAGCTACTCCCCTATAAGCCCTCTGTAATTGTAGTAAGTAAGCAAGCTGTAAGCTACTCTCTTACTGGAGAAGCCCCATATTTCGAAATTAAAAATAGTGGTTACCGATAAGACAATTGTATCCTTCATCGCTTATCAATTATGGGCCTTATCGCTCAGTCTTTTGAGTGAGGACTTTTGAACCCTTCCTCCGAACAGTATTAGCTTATCTTTTGAGGTTGGCTACCAGATTAATATACAAATATGCTTGCCGTATGGAGTACTGAGAAGCTACTTAACATAGCCGCCCCAACTACCGGCAAGTCAAGGTATAGGCTGATGGTCATCCCCAATACGGAGTTGATCGCCACCTAAAACTCAGCCCTCGCTTAATTATACCTAGAATAGTTAGTTAGCCTGCAGGTCCCTGCAGAGCAAGTACTAATAGAGGGATAGCTTTAGAGTGCATGGCTGAATACGGAGTACAGTATTCCGCCTTCCTATTAGGCAGTTAAAATAGTACTCAGTTAAGAGCTGTTAGACAGGGCCTTACGAAGTACTTAGCTGGCGTAATTCCTCTATGTGATATGGAGCCAACTTACCGCCTCTTTGAATGAATTCAAATTTTATAATTGCTATTGCTATTACCAGCGTTTAATATTATAACCTTGCTATGCATACACCTCGCCGCTCAAGGCGCCTCGCTGAAAAGTCTGCGGCCCCATCACCCACAAATATACCACTTGTAGCTTCACGGATTCGACGGAAGCCGCGGCAATCGTTAGGCCCATCTTCAGAACTGGGCAAGGATACTCGGCAATCATGGGAGCAGAAGCACCACGAAAGGGAGGAACTGGCTTCTCAGCCCTCAATCACCCAGGCCACTCGAAACATAGGGTGGAGTTTATTACAACAGCTGGTCGCTAATCAAGTCAATGCAACGGTTCTATCGCCAATATCAGTCATTATAGCCCTTGCTATGCTAGCTGGGGCAGCAGACTCTCATCGCCAATCGCAATTCCATCAGAAGCTGGGTGTTACTGAATCCTTGGAGGCACATGTCTCAACTCTATACACAAGCCTGACGCCTCTGGCTCGACAGGACCTCATATCACTAGCCAACGCCGTCTTTGTTGACCAGTCCGTTGAAATTGCTCCTATGTACCAGAAGTATCTGGAGTCATTCCAAGCACATTCGCAGCATTTCATATCCCTCCCAGATTCGGCAAAGGATATCAACTCTTGGATATCCCAAAACACGCTAGGCCAAATCAATGGCTTACTCAGCTCCCGGGCCTTACGCAACTGCCATGTCGTTCTTGTCAATGCTACAGCCTTCAGAGGCACATGGAAGACCAAGTTTGATCCGGCGAATACAGTTCCAAGATATTCCTTTTGCCTAGAGAATGGGATCATTCGGGAAACAGAGATGATGTTCCTTTATAATACGTATGTTGAAACAGCATCCAGCAGTGACTACACAGCTGTTCGGCTTCCGTATGCCACAGGATCAGACTCTTCACCGGCAGCCTTGGTCGCATGGCTGCCTAGTCCTGGAGTCACGGTTAGATCCCTCCTCGAAGGATGTTCTATGAAGCAGCCGGGAGGTCTCGCGTTCCGCCGTAGTAAATTGAGTAAATTCGGATTTCCAAAGTTCAAGAGCAAAAGCGAGGTGTCGCTGCTTAAAGAGCTAGAAAAACTTGGATTTACGATCAAGGGCAACTATCCTGTACTAGGGCCGGGACCCTCTGAGGTCACAGCCATGATTCATGAAACTTTTGTCAACATTGATGAGGAGGGAGCCGAAGTGGCAGCGGCAACTGCCATCTTAGTTTCGCGGAAGAGTCTGAAAGTGATCCAGGAGGAGATCCTAGTATTTAACAGGCCGTTCTTGTATATGATTGAGGCTGGGGAAGACCGGCATACAGTGATGTGCGGTGTGTTCTCAGTCCCTGAATGAGGAGAGAGTGTGATTATCTCCGAGGTGGGTTAGTTCATATAGCCTAGCGGAGCGCCAAGATGGTATTGTAAACAAGAGAGCCTCACTTAAACTTATTGGCAGCAGTCATCCCCATTTAACTGTAATGACACTAGGGCCAATAGAGCTTTAGACACCCTAACTTAGCTAGTCTAGGCCTCTATCTGTATATCCATTGATAGAAATGTACTGATGAAAGGTTTCATAGGGTAGCCCTGATCGGTCTAGGCTCCCTGACAAGGATCAGGTGCTCGATATGTATATGGGGGGCCCCACTAACCCATCCTATCATAGAAACAAGGCTCTTCTAACTCTCTTTTATGTGGCGCTCTGCAGTACGTGCCATAGGTTTAGTTTTCGTGAAGCGCTTTAGTTCTTGTTATCAATTTCAAGTCGACGCAGCCGACGCAGACAGCACAGCCATGGACAAAGGCTCAGATCAGGATCAAGACCAAACCTATGAGTTCGCCAAGGTCTTGGAAGACGAATCCGTCACTGAGATGTATCATTCGTTCACCGAGGCTCTTACGGGCACGAATCACAGGGATCATGTGTCTGCATTTCCTGTCTTGGGCGACCAAACTTGTCATGGAATGCTAGCGATCCTCCTCCTAGAGTACCTCGATAACTGCCCCCCCTTTGAGATAGGGCTCGACTACCGCACCAGTTCTGATAGAGATTATCAACCGTATCATGAAAATGAGGAAGAACAATATGAACAACATAGCAAGCGAAGTTATCACTATTCTAAAGTACTCGCTACCCATTCCCTGGCCAAGTATGCAGCTGAAAACCTCTCTGTACACCTTGATAAAGCAGCAGTAGCTGGCTCTATGGAAAATGTTTTAGCTGCCCTGGATCGTCTCTTTGTTCCTGGCAAGCCAACCTTGCAGAACTGGTCAATTTTCATAAGCCGGGATCTATTCCCTGCCTCTGACAGCATCTTCCACATAGCAGCTACGGTTAGGGACGCGCCGTCGCTACCAGTATTTGTTTTGGATCATTTTGCTGAGTTATCGCCCCATCCTCTTGACGCTCCTGACCACGATGGCCGGACGCCGCTATCCTATGCAGCAGAAAGTGGTCAGGCTGACGTTACCAGATTTCTCCTGGCTAAAGGCGCAAACCCAAACTCCAAAGGCAAGGATGGAAGAACGCCACTCCACAGGGCACTGTGGCATCCGCATGTTGTCAGAACTCTCGTCAATACCGGCGCTGACCCTCTCGCTAAGAGAAGGCCGATTCTTGAAGCATACAACTTTAACGGGTGGCTAGGACCAGAAGTAGATGACGACCTATGGCGTGAATCGGTTCTAGGCGTTGCATTCTCATAACCCTTGGACGACAATGTGAGTGAGATATTTATACCCTTTATCCCTCCAGGATCTATTAATCTATTTTTTCACCAAACCCTATCTTTCCTATACGTAAAAGCAGCCACCGTCGAAGCGTTCCTCAACAAGATAGTCGAACTCCTTATTGGTCTTGGTGCCGATCCGAGCAAGAGATGCTCGCCATGTTGGCCCTGTCATGAGATTACCGACTGCGAGAGGGGACCAACTACTTTGCATGGGGTTGCAAATTTTCGCAGAAGGGAATGTCCTGGGACCTTCAACCCAAAGCGAGTTGTCAGGCTTTAATCTCTACGGGCGCCGATGTAAATGCATTTGCAGCCGAGTACGATGTCGCCCAGGATATGACACCTTTATATCTAGTTGTTAAGGGAACAGAGCCTGGGGAGATGGGAGATGACATTGCGCGTGCACAGTTATCTATTGCTGAAGTTCTTTTGTCGAAAGGAGCCGATCCCAATGCACAGGCTGTGCCAGATGGAAACTCACCCGCACATCTTGCAAGCCCTGTCAATCTCTCCCTCTTTGATATGCTTGACCAGTACGGAGCTGACATCAACGCACTCAATGCAAATGGTAGAACGCCTCTGATGGAACTTTTATCCCGTGTCAGCTGCAGAGACCACAAAATCGAAGTATTATCGCTTCAGTAAAATCATATCATCCAGGGTATAGACAAGCTTCTGGAGCTAGGCGCCAGACCGGATGTTATCGACGATAGCGGAAGGATTATCTTTCACTATATTTCCAAGAGTCTGAGGTACCTCTACACTTCTGAGTGCTTGCCTCTTGCAAGGAAGCTGTTGCAAGCTGGTATGGACATCAATCAGAAAGACACAAGTGGCCGGCCACCCATTTTGCTGTGCAAGACGTGGCAATATCTTGCGTACTCGCCTGATTCCAAGAAGGGCAGGACTTTCTACAGAATTCTCGAGCTGTTCCACAGCTTTAGAATGGATTTCAATTCGAAGGACGCTCAAGGTCGGACTGTTCTGTGGAACATCGTTGAGAACTCTGATATTTCTAGCGTCTTTGTGCACATCTCCAAGCTCGTCCGTCTCGGCGTAAACCCCAAGGAGCGGACCCGCAGTGGCTTAACACTGCTGCATGCTATAGCCAAAGCGCGCTGACATATACCCAGTCCCTCAATAGGTCTAAGCTTGGGTGCGGACGCAGCTGCGGTTGACGTAGAGGGGAACACTCCCATTCATGCATTATTTCAGGGGTCGGCCAGGCGCTCCCTTCGCTCGCTCCAGGAACTTTCCCAAACCTTGGTCAGCATTGGGGTCCCACCTCTAAATAAGAACGCTAAAGGGCAGACTGTTCTACACCTCGCAAGGTGCGAGGATGATCTCAAAGCTATCCTCACAGCGCCATGTTACAAGGGTTTGAACCTTGATGAACAGGATGCGAGTGGCTTCACGCTACTGCATTATAGTGCAGAATGCTTTGACAACAGCCTCAAGCCTCTGCTACAGTCTGGTACAGATCCAACAGCTCTTTCGCGCAGCGGCCTTTCAGGACTTCATCTTGCGGCCCAGAAAGGCAATACCAACTCTGTTCTCTTGCTTTAGCCGCATTCTCAACGCGCCGTGTACTCAAGCAGTATGCAAACATGCTAGGTAACGGCTGCACGCCGCTACACTATGCTTGCCGCTCAGGCAATTTAGCTATCATCTGGGCTTTGTTGCGCAATGGTGCCGATCCTTGCATCAAGGGCGACGTAGGACTGACACCGCTGCACACGTTGACTGGAGGTGGTACTCGAGGGCATACTCAGCTCTTCCCCCCGCCCGGAGACCATAGTATCGATGCCTGCTGCTGAGGGCTGGTGCTGATGTCGCGGCCAGGGCCACAAGTACTGGAGGAGATGGAGATGAAGGGGCGGAGAGTGTTACGTCCTTAGATGTAGCAGTAGGACGCCAGGCTTGGGTTTTGGCCCGTGGGCTGTTAGCAAGGGTAGCAAAACCACACGAGTCTTACAACCTACACCGGGAATTCGTCTTGGCGACGGATAAGAACGAAGCTGCGGAGGAAGCCCGAAGAGTTCAGCAATTAATACCCGAAACCGAAAGCTCCTCGGTCGCAAGTCCGTGTTGGAGAGGTCGTTGGGCCGCGGACATGACAATGTCTTGGGAAGCAGAGACCTGTTTCGTCACTGGAGGCCAAACATCTCTCCGGGATAATGTGCCATTGTGATGCCTTGGAGGGAAGCTTTCATGACTACTTCCTGCGGCGTTCCTCCACAAGCCTAGAAAATAGGGACGTTGTCATCATCACCAAACACCTCGCCAGGTGGTCGGAGATCCACTGTCAATGGTGGTCGACCCCATTGCACCCAGCCCAAAGCTTAACCTCATAGGCAGCATTCATCCCCATCGACCCCATTGCACCTTGTCGATATTCGCGATTCCAAGCTACTTAACAGCATCCTAACCCCTTGCCACTAGTTATCCGTGGGTGGCCGAGAAGGGTCTTGTGATGTCTCGTACCTTTCCAATATCCCTTTTCTTGAATTCCCGCATCGAAACGACATACGTAGATCTAGAAAACACACCAGAAGGGCTGAGGACAATATTTGTCCGATACATTAGCACAGTCCGGTCGTGTAGAATCTGGTAGACAGGGAGACCTTGACTGATAATCGCAGACTCAAAACTTTGACTGCGTCCAATCACAAATGCGACGTGATCATCGGACCAATGCTGCTTAAAGTCACTAATACCAGGGTGTGCCAACCTGGAGTCGTTATAGACATTGAAATGCGGACGATCGATGCGAAGATCGAGGCCGAAAGTCAGTTGAGTGTCGTCAACCCTCAGTAAGTAGGAATTTAGGTTGGTGAAATCACCCGGCGTTCTTGATTTCGCAATCAATGGACAAGGAACTGGATTGCGAGCGGAGAGGCTGCGAAAGTCATTTGCGTATCGTGAGGGAAGAATTATGATATTTGCTTGGACGTATCCGGATGCCACTCCTGACGTTGACTTGGTCAAGTTGCTAGACCGAGCAGCCAGTCGAGCTTCTGCCCCGGTCATGTCGTTGAGCGATACCATCGGAGCATCTTCAGAGGCCGCACAACAAGGAGAGCTCAAAGTGATTTTGGTCATCTTGAAAACGGGAGAAGCCGAATAAGTTACATTGACTACAGTAGGCAGCTGGATGTAAAGATAAAAGAAGTATTCGGCGTGCGTAAGTACTAAGGCTATCTTCTACACCTGCAGCATTGCATTGCACTTATGGCAACGTACAGAGATGTCTATCTCATCTACAGGCCATTTACCGCTGCATCTATATTCTCCACTCAAGGGTCTCTACTATACCTAATCAAAATCAACAAGCACCGCAGTTTGGAGTCTAAATGATAGACGGACGGACGGACATGGACGTCCGATCCCGTGCGCCGCCCTGTGGGTTTGCGCCCGCATGCTTTGCTGACCAATGGCATGAATCGGCACTCCGTAGTATTTGCCGAGTCTCATCACTTCAACGGCCACCCAACCCCCGTTGACATTCCTGTACAAGTAGCGAGCGAGCGCCTCCAAGCTCCGCTCCGCTCCCCGACATCAATCAATCAATCAAACGGATGTCCATGTGCGTTGAGCAATTCATCAATCACTGAATCATTGATCATCCAACTCGATCTATCTGCAACCGTAGTCTGTGATCACGTCAACATATCAACAAAATATACATCTCGCAATGTAGGCCGATACCCCCACCTCGTCTTTCTCAGAGGTTAATGATGTCTCGTCAGTTTACCCTCTCCTACTCAACTAATATTTCTTGACTTTTGTATTTGTCTTCAGCGGGGCTAACAGAAAATCTCATATCCAGTTGCGCGAGGTGCCGCAAACGAAAGGTCAGTCAGTGTCCCTTTACCACAGAACAGAGATATCAATATATCACACATTATATCTCAATTTATCTACAAGCCTGTCGACTCACAAGCCTGTGCATTAGATTAAATGCGACAGGCGCGAGCCGTGTTCCAAGTGTGTAGAAGCAGCTACACAATGCACATTTCTATCAGGCAGCGAACGGTGCTGGTGAGATAAATCCTTTGTCCACAGTAACCGTCATTGCACTTCTACGTGGAAGGGCTAAATTTATCTGATTTGATCTAATACTAATCAATCAAGGCCGGCCCCAAGGCGCTACGTCGAGTCTTTGAAGGCACGAGTCAACTCCCTCAGAACCTTCATTGAACGACTGGCCATCGCCGATGATGCGTCCAGGCGTACCCTATTGGCAAATGAAGGCTGTAAGTACTTACCTACACTCTCGCCACCTCAGTCGCACAATCACTCGCCCGCCGGTGGCCCTGCCTGGTACCTGCCGCCATAACGGGTTCTATAATGAATAAAGACCAATAAATAATATATTACTCAGCTGCAGCGCTATTCCTATCCTTGCACAGATATAAAATGTATTTGTTAATGTACTACGGAATATTCCCTACTTTGCTTATCTTTTAGTAAGGTATTATCTGCTGATGGTGCCTGAGGCACTTACCTCGTATATCAACTGGACCACCCGGCCCGAGACCTTAGTTAGCCACAGTCAATACACACACATCCTTCTCAACAGTGTCCGAGGAACTACCCGAGACATTCCTTTCTTTAGTGCTTTGCTAACTAATATATTTCCTCATTTAGCTAATAACCGAGTCTTACAAATCTAAAACACATATAGCCTACCGTTTAGATATGTCACTTCTGCTAAGTATTCTTGCTTACCTCTAACTATTAATAAAGCCTTTGCAAACTGATTAATTGTAATATGTTTATTTGCCTATACATAACACAGCAAATCAAGCTTACGGACACATATGCTTTAATTAAAACTATATTATATTTACCACAATGTCGAATACTTTTCTTTACTGGTCTAAAGGCAGCTGCTCCTTTGTCCCACAGTCCCTTATCCTGCACTTGGGACTACCTATTCAGTTTATCGAAATGAAAGATAGCAGCAACGGCTTTGCTAGTGCTGACGGGAATATATCGAACACCGAGTATAAGAAGAATATTCACCCGCAAGGCTATGTTCCTGCCCTTCGTGTTGGTGACGAAGTTATCACCGAGGTAGCTGCTATCCTTGTTTATATCGGCTCCCTCGCCAAAGACCAGTCACTTTTATCCCAAGGAGGGATAGAGGATGCCCGACTCACTGAGTGGCTGGTCTACTTTGCTGATACCGTTCATGGTGCATTCGCTATGATCTATCGCCCGCGTCGATATGTCGATAACTCCGATTTCCATGAGTCTGTTATACGAAAGGAGAGGCAATCACTTGAGGAATGTTTTAGGGATCTTGAGTCTCGTCTTAAGGACAAGGAGTTCCCCTTTGGAGACCGCTTGACAATTGTGGACTTCTTTCTCTATATCTTTGGGCGCTGGGCACTTGACTGCGGATATGATCTTCAGAGAGACTATCCAACACAGTTTAAGCATTTCAAGCGTTTACAGGGTTTAGATGGCATTCAGAAAGCTTCAGAGATACACAAGTCCTAAGTGCTATGGCTTTTGGGCAGTTCTTTAGCTTAAGACAGCAGGATATATATTTAGATTGTCTACTACCGCAACTACACAACTATGAAGCTTAAAACATCTAAATGTGCCGAAGCTGAAGGGTATGAGCTTTAATAATGTAAACATTATACCTACCCTTAGAGAACACTTTTCCAAAGAGCCAAACGGTTAGTTTTCATAGAATATTCTTCCTTGCGACATCGACGGAGATGGGACTTAAGACATTGTCCTTGGCAAGGCTAAGTTTGAGTCGCCGACCATAATATTTCCTTTTCTATTTCGGGTCGGTGGCAGTTTAGGAGGCATTCAAAAGACCACTAAGCTGATACGAACAACTTCAAGACTAGAACCAAAAGGCAATGGCATCTTCCCTATTACTAACAACAATGGTAGATTTCACTCTAGCCTAGTGTATATCTTCTAAAAGGTAGATAATAATATTCTATCGTTCTGCTTAATCCAAGGACATTTAAATAGTACTGTGAATAGTGCAACACAATACCTAACTGCTAATATTCCATAGTTTGGGAATCTAGTTAAGATAATATATTAAGCCTCTTTAAAAGGAGAATATATAAAAACAAATAATCCTTTATATAAAGTTTAGTTTCTTTTTTATTTTATATTTTAAAAGAATTTTACTTAATATATTAATAA